>BLSH010258084.1:381036-461099 GCA_018402905.1 Glandirana rugosa | reverse complement strand
CTGAGGAGGAAAATTCCTAGGGCGATTATCTTTTTGTCTCCGTGAAAATTTCAGCGACAAGGACCACCGTCCAAGGCGACACGCTGACCGGAACCGCAGGCGGTACCGCCGCGTTGTAGACAGGCTCACATACCTTCTCGAGGACATGCTGGACCTTCCGCCAGCGGACTACCTACACGGCGTCTTCCGACTCAAAAACGAGGTTCCAAAATTCATGGAAACACTACGCCGGCAACTAAATGACGGCTACAATAGGTCTTATTGGAATAAACGGCAATATGAGTTTGCCTATGAAACCAACGCAAGAACCAGGCCACTGGTGCGAAGGTTTTTTCCAGAACGACTGGAGGGAAAAGTCCCATCTTTTTTGCCCTTTAGCTGTCCCAGCAGTGCCATTATTCCAGTTAATTTCCGGGTAGTTAAAATCCCCCATTATTATCACTGTCCCAGCCCTTGCAGCTCTTTCTATCTGTGCGAAAACTCACGCCTGCGGGGCTCTGGAAGGAAGGTACTCTTACCTCCTTTGAAGGCCTTAATAATTTCATCCAAACGTGGACCAAATAGACGTCTACCCTGAAAAGGGAGGTCAGCAAGACCTTTTTTGGAAGCGTGGTCACCGGACCAAGAACGCAACCAAAGTATCCGTTTGAGTATAACGGCAAATAAGGTTATTCTGGATAACATCGGCAGTAAATCAACGGCCGCATCACAAAGGTACTTAAAACCTTGGAGCAAAAACTCAGCCTTCTGCGGCACATCCATCAGGCGACCGCCTTCCAGGTCGTACAGGAGCTCTTCCATACACTCGGACAGATGTTGCGCCGCCATGGCGGACGCCAAGGCCAGTCGCACAGCGGAACCTGCCACCAGGAACAGCGACTTTAAAAGTGCCTCTGTTTTTCTATTAGCGGGATCCTTAAAAGGAGGAGTCGCTTCCAGAGGGATGGTTGTCGCCTTACTAAGGCGTGCTATCGGTGGGTCCACTACAGGCGATTCCCATTTTTTCAAAAAGCTTTCCTCAAAGGGATAGCGAGCAGCGAACCATTTTGACAGCGAAGAAGAGTGCTGTGGACGCTGCCATTCACAATAAAGAAAATTATCAAAAAAGTCATTAGAGGACCCACACACATACGCAGCAGACTGCGATTCGCCATCCTGACCCAGTTGCAGCTTAGTGCGAATGCCAGCGATAATGGTAGCAACCAACGCTTTCTCGCACGCAGCTGCCGCCCCCTGAACCCCTTCGCCGTCTGATGGGCCCAGTTCCCCATCGGATAGGTCCACTGGGGTCTCTGAGACCCCTGAGGCCACTTCTGGCTCAGAATCCTCCCCTGATGAATAAAGAGGAGGAGGGGGACGCTTCTTGGGGGCCTGTAGGGCGACCTCTGCCCGCGGGAGAAATTCGCTAAAGACCGCCCGCAGCTGGTCCAAAAAAAGCCCCTTGCGCAAATTGCGCCGCTGCTGATGCCTCCTCAGCAGGGTCAGCAGTGTAATCTGCCATCGCTTTCCCCCAGAAAAACACTCTTAGTGACACACAGGGGACTAAGGAGAATGAGGCACCCCCACACTGTCGCACACCACCGCTCACAGTGCACCAGGAAAATGAGGAGGACTGCACCCACTGCCACCAGCACCCACAGGGAGCCCAGCTATACTTGCTGTTCCACTGCCTATAACTTCTGGATGTATCGTCAGAAGAGCCGCGCCGCCAGATCACTGTTCCACAGAGAAGGAAAAAAACGCTGCATGACACGTGTATTGCAGAGGTATGCAGTCAAAATGGCTGCTGTTAAACACTAGAGGCCAAAAGACACCTTCAGGGAACATGCAGTACCACAAACGGCCGCTCTGAGCGCTAGAGGGAAAGCCCCATAGGCCCAAGATGTCCGCGGCTACGGCAAAATGGCGGCGGTCCGCCACAAAATGGCGGCTGATCGGCGCATGGCGGTGAAAAAACGAAACGAACGGCCAAGACGATCGTTGCGCGGGGGGAAGAGGGGGGTGTGGGGGGTTAATGGGAGCTCCACGCGTCCCACCAGCGGCTACCCAGCAAGGAAAATTTTTTTTTTATTCGGTCGTCGGTCCCCCTTTCCGCCCCTAAAAAGGGAGGAAAGGCAGGAACTCTCACTCACCACTCCGACGAGCGCCGTGGGTAGCCACCCAGTCGCAGACCTTCCGCCCCCTCTTGGGCAGTATGCTGCAGGCCAGAAAATCGCCCTTGTCGAATCGCATCCGGGGCTGGGCGCAAGGGGGGGGGTCACCCCAGGCCGCCCGCACGGAACGGGCACAATGCGGCGGGTCCCCATACGTCGGGACTGGCTCGCATCGGTTGGCCAGGTCGGGGAAAGTACAGGGCCCAAGGACCCTCTATGCCCCGACCGGCTTCTTGATAGCAGATCAAGTCTTGATAGAAGTCAAACAAAAGAAAACTTAAAATAAAAAGTTGTCACAAACAGGACCACAAATTCCCCTAAAGGGAAGCCAGGTCAACTCTTTGCAAACTAGGCATAAGAACTGAAGAAAAGCTATGCTATGAGGGGGTATATGTAGGAAGAGAGGATGGCCCCCATGGGAGGGGCCAGCTGTTTCTTTTCCCTGCCTAGTTAACTCCTAGTGGGACAAGCATAAACCCCACATGTCATATGAGCTGCGTCTGTCAGTGAACGATAGGAGAAAACCTGATTTTAACTTGTAAACACTAAAGTGCAAAAAATATGTTTTTTAAGTGGTTAAAGCGCCCCCATCCCCCTTTGCAAAGGCAAATGCACATGTTGGTCCCATACACATACATAAACAGCGATTGCACCACACGTGAGTTATGGCTGTGAATATCAGAGCGAGAGCAATATATCTAGCACCAGATCTCCTGAGTGACTCTTAACTGGTAACCAATAAAGGCTTATAAAGTGTCGCCTAAGGAGATTTCTAAATACCGAAGTTTGGCACTATTTCACATGCATAGACAATTTTAATGCATGATATGTTTCTATTTACCCAGCGCGACACCATAATTTATATGTAACCAAAACATTTGGGCATTATATTGTCTCTGTGTGCAGTGAAATTCATTAAAATGTATTTATGTGTTAGTGAGTAAAATTGAGTTTGAAAAACTGCTGCGGAAATACCGTGTGACATAAAAATTCGCAAAACCCACCATTTTATTCTCTAGGGCTTCTACTACAAAAATAGATAATGGGGGTTCTAAGACATTTTGTAGCAAAAATACAGATTTTTTTGCAAACAAAATGTGTCGGAATAAGGTCTGGTCTTAAAGTAGATAATGGCTGAAGTACTCCTTGGATGTTGCGCTTCTCTATGTGACCAGGCTGTAGAAAAGTCTCACACACAGGGTATCACCATACTCAGGACAAGTAACAGAATGTGTTTTGGGTTGTAGTTGCAAGTATGCCTATGCCGTGTGTGAGAAACAACTTGTTAATACGACATTTTTGTGAAAAAAAAATGAATTTCTTAATTTTCCAAAGAATTGTGGGGAAAAAATGACAACTTCAAAAAAATTGTCATGCCTTTTACTAAATACCTTGGACTGTCTACTTTCCAAAAAGGGGTAATTTGGGGGGTATTTGTACTGTCTTGATATGTTAGGTTGTTAGTTCATTAGGTGTGTTCAATTTTCAATGATTGGTACCATAGCTTGTAGACTCTCTAACTTTCACACAGACCAAATAATATACACTGATTTGGGTTAGTTTTACCAAAGAAATGTAGAAGTATACATTTTGGTCAAAACTTATGAAGAAAAATTACTCATTTGCAAAATTTTATAACATAAACTAAGAATAATACATTTTTTCAACATTTTCTGTCTTTTTTAGTTTGTAGCGCAAATAATTAAATCCCCAGTGGTGATTAAATGCTACCAAAAGAAAGCTCTATTTGTGTGAAAAAAATCATAAAAATTTAATTTGGGTACAGTGTTACATGACTGAGTAATTCTCATTCAAAATGTGAGCGCTGAAAGCTGAAAACTGGCCTGGGTAGGAAGGGGATGAAAGTGCCCAGTATTGAGGTGGTTAAAACTGTCAGTTTAGTTGACAACAGAATTGACATTTGACCAAAAGATGGGCTCTAGTTCAATCAACTAGACATGCTGCCTCCACTCCTCCAAGCAAGTTCCCTACCAAGGGAACACACAAGTCCTTCTAGACTCTGGGGTTCAAGTGACTCTAATCCAGCCTTTCTCAATGTTTTCAACACCGAGGAACCCTTGAAATAGTTCGCCGGTCTTGGGGAACCCCTGTTAAAAATTAAAAATCTACAACTCATGATACATTAATGTGATGGTCAATGGGAAGAATGCTCCTTACACTTGTGGTCATTGGGAAGAATTACCCCTTACAGAAAGCTAAAAAGATCAATGATGTCATTGGGAATTTATCTGAGAGGTAGAAATTGACCATTGCTCAAGGAACCCCTAGCAACCTCTGGAGGAACCCTAGGGTTCCACAGAACCCTGGTTGAGAAACCCTTCTCTAATCTATTGTAGCTTTTATGACAAACAGCTGAAGCACTTGCCTTTGCAGAAGCTGGAAGACATAGAGATCTGGGGAACAGGAGAAATTCCTCATGATGGATACCTCTCCGTCAAGCTTGGGTTTGGCCCATCAGTAGTAGGACTGCCTGAAGTTTCTGACACTTTGGCTATTGTATGTTCCCAAACTCCAGGGGCTAAGCGGAGTTCCATGATAGTGGGGACAAACAGACTTAGTTTGACGGCTCCTTGTCCCTCACATTTCAGAGAGTAAAGTTGCCCCGGAATTCTATGTTGCGAGCAGTGTACCAGCATATGGTTCAAGAAAAGAAAGCCCTAGCTGAAAGTGTAGGAAAAAGTATGGAAGCTGGATGGAGGTCTTACAGCCCTGTGAAGTGATTAGATGTGTGATTCGTTTATTATGAATCAAAATTTGGAAGAGATTTCCATAATCACAATAGTAACAGATTTCAACGAATCTGAAATTATAAACGAAAACAACAAATTAATTCATATGGATGACATAATGTGATAGTTTGGGTTTGTTAATGTTTGAAGCATCCAAAATACCATAATGACATAAGGAATAATCCAAATTGATTCAGATCCATTCGTTTTTATTCTAGTGAGCGTAGCGTGAATATTTTAATACGATTCTTTTTGTATTGGGGTTGAACTGTTGAGACCATTCATTTAATTTGTATGTGTGTGGCCCAAAAAAGTCAATTTGGAACAGGGAAATCAGTTCAACTTAATAACATAATGAATGGATAAGTATTAATTCAAAATCATTTGTTTTGTTTGAATGAGAGCAGCACAGTAGTCTTTGACTCTTGGAAAAGCAGTTCATTCATTTTGCATTAACATTTTTCATTACTAAAAGTATTGTACTACATATGAAATTGAAACATATTGCAATAAATACAGTAAGGTATAAAAGTGAAATAAAATGAATCCTACTTATTATGTTTGGGTTGGATGGAAGTGGATCCATGCAATTCCAGTGGATATCACTCAGATGACTCAGAGTGCATAAGTAATCTCCCAAAATAACAAATTAGCACATTAAAATGAATATAGCTAATCTTCTGAAATAACAAAAGAATAACAGAACTTCTGAAAATACAAATTGATTCTAAACAACGAATATATACTCTATACTAATAAATAATGAGCCATTTTAACATAACGTTTATGAAGAACCAAAATTATTTACTTAATGAATGAAACTGAAACAAAACAAATGTTTCTGTCGTACAAATGGAGAAGCAATGTGTTTATGGGCCTCAGTCAAGTTAAGCTTGAACCAGCCCAGCCTCTACGTCATTCATGAGAGTGTTCTACTAGACAGATTTGGCGTTGTAGTTAATCCCAGGGATAGTTTCTCTGACGGCTCTGCAGAGGACGTATTTTTCATACGTATATTGCAATCGTACACTATGTATTACATCAGAAACATTATGAGCAGTGATTGTTTTCCAACTCTACGCAATTGTGAGATGGGTGGCAATTAGAATGTGTGTGATAATATTTCTAAATTGCAGAGGAAGTCTATTAATTGTACGGTTGAGGATAGCTAAATGAGGAGATGGAGTGCCAGTAACTGAGGAGATAAGGACGAATACAGAGTTCCAAAAGCTTTGAAGACACTTACACTCCCATGAGATATGAAGTAAATGACCTTTAGAGCCACATTCTCTTCATGAAGCAGATCACTCTGGGTAAATCGGAGAGAGTCTAAAGGAGATAAGGTAGATTCTATGCAAAAGTTTCAAAGCTAGTTCCATGTGATTTACACAGTGGGAGTATTTAAATCCTGATTGGATAGCATGTTGTCACTCTAACCAAGTCCCTTTCCCAATTAAGCATGCTAGAGGCCTTGTTGATTTCCCCCCAATATTGCAGGGTCCAATAGAACCGAAAGATACCTTTAGGCCACATATACTCTGAAGTTAAATACTCCAAGGCATCTGCGTCTACACTATTGGGAAATTTAGAGTGGAAGTGGCATCGTTGTAGGGGGTGTTTTTTCAAGACATGGATGGATGGGGTTTTTTTTTGCTTTTAATATTAAAAGCGATTTAAATAGCACTTTTAGTTTTTTTTTAGTTTTAGTGTTCAGATACAGTTAAGTTCCGCTTTAAAGTATATGTAAGCCCAATTACTAAAATCTCATATCCACCTTATTATGAAATATCTCTGACCATATTTGGGTGAAAAGTGTCAAACAAGGAGGATCCAGGATGGACTGTTTTCACAAGCACTTGGGTCTATTGACATTTAAGAAACGCTGAACAAGTTGAGGGCAACTGTTATTTTTTTTTTCAGGGCACTAGGTTTCTATTGCTGTCTGTGTCCCCATTGGGGAGATTTGCCCTCTCTATTTATTCTATTGATCCTTGACAGTGACCCTTCTATTGACCCATGTGGGATTGAAAACAAGCAAAAGTCCAAAATTAAGACTGATACAGAAGTAGAGGGAAATCTTTCCACGGAAACACCAGTTTTGGTGCCTAAGAGGAGATTTCCTTCACCATGTACAATTTCCCATTTCCTGTTGGGTCAGCCAGGAGGAAAACAGAGCACCCCCCCCCCCCCCCCACAGTGTAACACAGATGGCAAAATAAATCAAACAGACATTTTAACTATTCCATATATATAATTTAAGTTTTAGGCATCCGGTTGGGGTTGCAGTGTTTAATTAGACCTTGCACTGTATGCAAGATCTGATTATTATCTTGCACCCCCATGTCAACATGTTGCAATATTAAAAAACAAATGTATGTAAAAAATATATATACTCACGGCTTGCATACTGCAATGGCGGCATCACACTGACGATAATACAGAGAATATAGAGTAGCCTAAATTTCCTGAAATGATGCTCCAACACAGTGCAGAAATGTGTTATTGTGCAGTTTTTGGTAACTAAACATTCCTTGTGATCTCGCTGGAAGAAGTGCGACGTCACCCTTGCCTAGGTCCCTTGGATGGAAGCCAGGGGAAAGGTAATTATATTTAATACACTTTTCCTGCATTTATTTTTTGCAGCTTTTTTGCTAGGGGAGGGGAGCACAGTGAATAAGCGGACCACGCGTTTTGATTAATATATCACTTAAAGGTCAACCCAAGGTTAGGGCTTCAGAGCAAAGAGTGCACTTTTAAAAAAATATATGAAAATATTTATTATTTATTGGCCTCTTAATACCATCTGCACTGGTTTAGCAGCACCAAAAGCTAACAAAATGATACATACAGTAAATAACTGACTTAATAGACTTTAAATAAATAGTTATTAGATGCAGATAAAGAGAAATGTGCATGAGTTATTTATAATCAGTTAAAAAATATGTTTTTAGGGATAATCATATAGCCAAATCAGAACCTTCTACAACGTACATCTTCTATGCTATTTACAAAGGTTTTAATAATCATTAAATCATATCACAGACAATCATTGCACATTCACAAACCCCCCCCCCCCCCCAAAAAAAAAACCTCATAATTGCCATCAGTGCACATCAAACATGACATTTCCTGACATCACAAAAATGACAAAAAGTGATATATTCCCTGACATCACAAATGTCACATCATGTGATTTGTAGTATTGTAGTTTTTTTTTTTTTACTTATTATAAGAGAGTGGGAAAAAGCATTGAGATGCCTGGTATACTGAATATCAACTAAGATGAGATCACTTTCTTTTTTTTCAAAATTTTTAATAAAGAAAAATATCACAGGGATAGTGTCTTGTCTAGAGATCTAAATCTACTTGACATCATTGAACTGCCAGTGGATGTTCTATAGGAATTCTAATAAAAAAATATTAACTTACATAAGAGGATTAAGCTAAAACAATAGTTATGATGAAAGTAAATTAGCAAACTATTTATGACTGTGGCTATGTCCTCACTATCCCATCACTCTGCACCCTCACCCTTTTAAGAGATTCTGATGACAAGTCCACTCATAGCAGAGAAAGCACAAGTCAGCACTATCTGGCACCGAAGGAAGGATGTCTGTATCACTTTGTCTGGCACAGAGGATGTAACTATTATTTTCAATTTCAAACATCCTTTCTATGTCACTCAGACAAATGGGAACATCCTTTTCAAAATAAAATGAGGCCCTGGGCAAATACAAAAAGTGTTTAAATGTTAGAAACAAAGACTAATAAAAAGCATTATGGTTAGGTTCTTTTAATTAACATAATTTGATGCTACAAATTCTACTTTTTAGTTCTTCCCTTAATATGGCGGTTGCTCTTTCCACATAATAGTTAAACAAAAACAATTTTTACATACAATAATAATAATAATAATATAATTTTGTTGTGGCAAAAAACAAGCCTCATCATTTCACTGGGGAGACAAGGATTCTTAGCAACCCCTTTTCACCTACTGGATTACCAGGGTTTCTCAATTGGAATGCTCCCCAGGGGTTCCGCTATGATCTACCCATTGATCACAGACAGGTGATGGATAGAGCGCATCTCCACCCCATTTTTCATTGTTGCCATAGGATGTGACATTTACATAAATAAAAAAAGATTCAATTTAAACTGCCAGCAAGTATTTTGAGGGCTTTTGAAGGGATCGGTGTGCCTTTTTCCTTTGTGCTATCACTACTGACAAATCAGCCACCTGTAGGAGATGTCGGATGCACCCTTACCTCGCCCACCAACTCTGTTAGCCTAGGGAGAAGCTGCCAGCTGGAATTTTGTAAACAGGGCAATTTTGACTTACCCATAAATCCAATATCTGGGAGCACAGTACAGGAGACAGGCAATTCATTCATACACCATGGGTTATAGGCTTGTGCATTAGGGACGCCTCCCCTATAACCCTATCCTACTCTGTGAGTCCTCCGTTTTGTACCATGTAATGCATAGAAACATGGAGAGTTTAGAGAGGATTTCCTGTGTCCTGTACTGTGCTCCAAGATATGGAATTTACAGGTAAGTGAAAAATTTTCTGACCTTTATCGTACAGTACACGACGCAGGCAACTTATTCATATACCATAAGACGTCTCCAAGCAATGAATACAAGGGTGAGCAACAACTATTCAAACAGAACTGTGCCAACTGGTCCAACAAGGGTTAAAGAACCAAGTTCAGAGTACTGCTGCAAGAACCATGAAGTTGAAAGCTGCAACCAAAAAAGACTGCAATAAAGAAAAAAGCATTCAAATGGTGCTCGGACTTTGATGTGCGTTCATACAAAGCAGCAAGAGGACAAAAACATTCAAAGAGCTCAATGGCTCAGGGTAGGCTGCTCACAACAGACAAGGCTACCCTCCAGAGGGCACCCTAGAAGGTTACCAGAAAAAAATGCACTAATGGATGGAGCATCAAACCAAAGAAAAAAAGAGTCCAAATTAATTTATTAGTTCACACCCAAAAACAGTTAACTTGTCTCAGGGGTCATTTTAAAAAAATTCTCCCTTCACCAGGGCTTCAGTTAAGATTAGAATGGACACAAAATAGAGCTTTCCTGTGTGAAGGTAAGGAAGCACATTACTGGGCCAAGAGAGTTACTGACCAGCGATATCATTATGAGCAATCAAGTTCTTGATTGCTCATGGAGCAAAGTAAGATTTTAAGGTACGATAATAGACCTACCTGGAAGTGGCCTTTCTTGCTTTCAGCAAAGTAGAAATCACAGACTCAGAGACCCCTCTATCCTTTAAGACACGGGTTTCAACAATCATGCCATTAAAACCAGAGATTGTAAAGTAGGGTTAAATCAAGAGCCTTGAGATAGCAGATCTCCCCTGTTTGGGAGAGGTTATCTGTTAGAAGTCTAAGTATATGTGCGTACCAGGTTCTTCTAGGCCAGTCCAGTGCTAGTAGAATCACCATCTTTCTCTCTTGTTCTATTGCCCTCCCTCGTGCTATTTTTTTTGTAGAACCAATAAATTGAGCATTTAGTTTGACAGATTAGGCTCTCATTGATTTTAGTGAAGTTTGTCGAGCAATGCTCAAACTGAACCCAGGACATAAATAAAGAGCAACCAACAACAAACAATGTCAATCCAGAGAAAGTCCTGAGCCTGACACTTTGGTTTGCACAGAAAGAGGAAGGGGTTTTCTCAAGATAACCTATTCTATCCAGAAATAAAACAGGCTGTTACATGAGCTTGCAGTCCAGATCACACTGCATATGCACTACTCTGAACAATGTACCAACTGCATCGGTCCAAGAATTCAGTGTGTACATGATAAGGACGGTCTCTGCAACTAGCTCTTTCTAATCCGGGTCAAACAGACTGTATGGAGGTTGTGTGCATCACATACACCTGTGATTGACACCCATTTTTACTTGATGGCATGTCTATGACAGCCAGGAAGTGTGTCTGCTGCAGTCCCCTTCAATGAAAATTTAGAGGCACACAGTGGGGAGTGGAAAAAAATGAAAGAGCAGTGCATTTCAACCAAGTAACAGAGATAGACGCAAATGAAGCAGAAACAGCTGAGTTCTGCTTCAAACCTGCTTAGTGGTATACAAGAACTTTCCATTTTTGAAAAAAAAAAAAAGCACTTTCAGCACTGTTTGAAAAAAAAAGGGACTGCTACTGCCAGTGAAGATGTGTTAAATTTGCTTTTATTTGGGCAATAATATACAGCTTTGCCTTCCCTTTCTACCTTCCTCCTCTATTCATAGAAGCCAGTACTACAGCTTCTATGAATGGAGGATGGTAGAAAAGTCTGTCCCCTTCATTGGTAGATTGTATTTCATTCATGGACATTGCAGTACCGGCTTCTATAGGTAGAGGAGGCTGAAAAGGTGGACATTAGTCTTAATGAGTGCCTGTCACAGCTCCCTCTATTAACCCCTGCTGGACCAGAAGATTATGCCAGCATGGGTGGAGGAGGCATCGGAAGAAGAACATTTCTGATAAACTAGGACACAGCAGCACAAAGGACACATTAAATTGAAGGTAAGTAATATCTCCTGTGTTGATTTTAAAGTAAACTGTAAAGGCTTTAAAGCGGAGTTCTGCCCCCCCTCCTCCAAAAATTAAAAGTCAGCAGCTACGCATACGGTAGCTGCTGACTTTTAATATTAGGACACGTACCTGTCCTGGAATTCAGCGATGTCTGCACCCCAGCCAATGTTTCCATTGGCCTGCGGGTGCTGCTGCTGCCATTGCCGATAAGGGAACTCGGCCGTGAAGCCCCTACTGTGCATGCGTGAAGCACGCTGCACTCTCTTACTGGCCCAGCAGCAGGGGAAGGAGAAGCGAGGAGGAGGGGGCTGAACTTCTGACACACCTCACTGTGGCGAGGTCCGATGGAAGTGGGGACAGGTTATCTGTCAAAAACAGGTACCCACTCCCCCCTCCCCCCAAAAGGTGCCAAATGTGGCACCGGAGAGGAGGAGGAATCAGATAAGCGGAAGTTCCACTTTTGGGTGGTTGTAAACCCTTGTGGGTTTTCACCTTAATGCATTCTATGCATTGAGATGAAAATCCATTTTTGTTGCAGCAGCCCCCAGACCCACCGTTTACTTACCTAAGCCCGATCCGATCCTGCACCGGGGACGAGCCTAGCAGCTCCAGCCGCGGGCTCTGGTCCTCATTGGATAGATTGATAGCAGGGAAGCCATTGGCTCCTGCTGCTATCAATTAAATCCAGTAACGCGGGAGCCGGGGGGGTGGGGACGAGTCCTGTTGTCAAGGGACACAGCAACAGGACTCTGGAGCGTGCCCGCACCAGTGACCCCAGGGAAAGCACTTCCCTGACAGGTCACACGAGAAGAGGAGGAGCCAGGAGTGCTGCCGAGGGACCCCAGAAGAAGAGGATCGGGGCCACTCTGTGCAAAACCCTTGCACAGAGGAGGTAAGTATAACATGTTTATTATTTTAATTTAAAAAAAAGTGAACGTTTTGTATTGCTTTAAGAGAAGTTCCAAGCAAATTGTTCTACAGTTTTGGTCTATCTCTGAGTCTTCTCTGCATTTCAGAAATCACCAACTGTCAACAGCTAAATCTCTATTATGTCCAGTTCCACACTGCCTACCGTATATTTACGGCGGCAGTGTGGACGCTGGCCGCGAATCACCGGAAAAGGTGGCGATCTGTGAATGGCCGCTAGGGGGCGCCCGCGATGTAAACACGGCGGTTCCCCGCTCTGTTAGTGGGGGCATGGGAGATCTACTGATCCCTGTCACTGGGATCAGTTAGATCTCTCATGCCCATGGTAGCCCAACCCCCCCACAGTAAGAACTCACCCAGGGAACATAGTTAACCCCTAGATCTCCCCCTGCAGGTTAACCCCTTCACTGCCAATGACATTTATACAGTAATCAGTGGACATTTACATTTCTGATCGCTGTATAAATGTCATTGGTCCCAAAAAAGTGTCAAAAATGTCCGACATGTCCGCTGCAATATCGCAGTACCGCTAAAAATGGCAGATCGCCGCCATTACTAGTAAAAAATAAAAAAAAATAAAAACCCCAGAAATTAATTCTCACCATCCGTAAACGCGGCCTCTTTTGCGCAAACCAATCAATAAACGGCGATTGAGATTTTTTTTATCACAAATATGAGGAAGAATAGAAATCGGCCAAAACCGGTGAAAAAAAACGTTTTTTTTATATTTTTTTTGGATTAGAATTTTAGCAAAAAGTAAGAAATTTGTTTTTTTTTTTTGCAAAATGGTCGCTCTTCTTTTGTTTATAGCGGTGATCAGAAATGACGCAGAGGTGATCAAATACCACCAAAAGAAAGCTCTATTTGTGGGAAAAAAAGGAAGCAGACTTTGTTTGGGTACAACGTCGCACGACCGCGCAATTGTCAGTTAAAGCGACGCAGTGCAGAATCGCAAAAAGTGCTCTGGTCCTAACCTGGGAAATTCTTCCGGGGCTGAAGTGGATATAGATCTTTTTAACTATAAAGTTTACCATTGATATCTGTCCATTCTTGATTTTATTTACAACTAATTTAGCTAAATGTCCTGTTATAGAGGCCCCATGGGAAACCTAAATAGTAGTATCAACAGATGTTGGTTCAAAATCATTTAGATTAAAAAAAAACTTTTTTAGGAAAAAGAGTGGTCTACCCAGGAACCACTGGCATAGTTATAGGGGTCACATGTTTCAGGGGGCCCGTGTGGACTCCCTGGTTTATACATGGATAGGATTGGTGAATAATAGTTTGTTAGTTCGGGTGTCTAATAGTTATCCCACCATAGGGGGTCACTGTGGCTGAGTTTTCATCACTGCTTCCTGCTGTGTGTAATGATTTTCTTTAATTGGTGCTGGGGCAGCCATAGAATCACTTTGGGAGTGGTGTGCAGTGAGGTAGCATGAGATCTGAAATGGAGTTCAGGAAGGTAAAAATCATGGAGTGACTAATCCTAATATCCCATTGGTGTAGCACAATTTGGAATGTTTTATTTTTCCTTGTTTATATGCTGAGATTTAGCAGAAACGTGTATATTTAACAAGAGGTAGAAATAGAAACCTCAAAGACCCGGTGCAACAAACTTGGTAGTTCCTCCATTGTATAGAAGACTACAAATCCCAGCAATACAGTAACAATGCAGAATATAACCAGCTGTAGGGGATGTATAAAGAGAGCCAAGCATTGTTTATAGATGACTGCACTGAAGTGTGCTGTAATGAGATCCATTCATCGTGCTTTATACAGAGCGACACATGCATTGTGCTGTATACAGAGAGGCCCATGCATTGTGCTGTATACAGAGAGGCCCATGCATTGTACTGTATACAGAGCGACCCATGCATTGTGCTGTATACAGAGTGACCCATGCATTGTACTATATACAGAGAGATTCCTTTCATGGGAAATAGGAAAAGGTGGATACTTTTGTCACCATCTATACTGGGTTCACCTCACTCTACAGAGGTCTCATGACTTTTCTGGTCTAGGTATGCTTTATATCCCTGACAGTAAAGCAGAGAGATGAGCAGAGGGTTCCCCCACTACTGCTTTCTCTATTGTGCTGTAATCAGCTTGCTCTATAAATGGCTAGATTTGCCTCCTACATTGTGTGCAATGTCTACCATTTCCCTCTTACATTCTGTTAACGTCTTCTGTAGCTTTATTCCTGGTTGGCTATTCTGTGCAATCTCTGTATTTATGCATCTGCTGCCCCTCAATCTGAAAACACAACGATTCCCATCATGGGATGCCCTGTGTATTTGTGTATATGTAATAATATAAAATGGTGCGCTAATGCAGCAAAAATAGACAAATATGCATGAATGCCTATCCCTCATTTAAAAAAACAAAAAATACAATAATATGCGATAATGCGTGAAAACAGTGATAAAAGTGCTTGAATCAAAAGCAGATATTCTTCCGAATTTACATAAAAAATATCTGTTTTTGATTCTAGCACTTTTATCACTGTTTTGCATATTGTATTTTTTGTTTTTTTTAAATGCGGGATAGTCATTTATGCATATTTGTTTATTTTTGCTGCATAGCTTCTTGAATAAGCGCACCATTTTTTATTATTACATATACACAAATACACAGGGCATCCCATGATGGCAATTATTGTGTTTTCTGATCGAGAGGCAATAGATGCATAAATACAGATATTGCAAAGAATAGCCAGCCAGTAATAAAGCTACAGAAGATGTCAACAGAATGTAAGAGGGAAATGGTAGACATTGCACACAATGTAGGAGGCAAATTTATAGAGCAAGCGGAATACAGCACAATAGAGAAAGCGGTAGTGAGGGAACCCTCTGCTCATCTCTCTGCTTTACTGTCAGGGATATAAAGCATGCCTAGACTAGAAAGGTCATGAGGCCTCTGTAGAGTGAGGTGAGCTCGGTATAGATGGTGACAAAAGTATCCACCTTTTCCTATTTCCTATTAAAGGCATCTCTCTGTATACAGCACAATGCAGGGGTCTCTCTACAACACAGTGCAGTTCTCTCTCTATATACAATGCTTGGCTCTCTATATACACCCCCTATAGCTGGTAGTATTCTGCAATGTTGCTGTATTGCTGGGATGTGTAGTCCTCAATACAATGGGGGAACTACCAGGTTTCTTGCACCGGGTCTTTGAGGTTTCTATTTCCACCTCTTGTTAAATACACACATTTTCTGCTAAATCTCAGCATATAAACAAGGAAGAATAAAACATTCTAAAGTGTGCTACACCAATGGGATATTAGGGTTAGTCACTCCTTGATTTCTACCTCCCTGAACTCCATATCAGATCTCATGGTACCTCTCTGCACACCACTCCCAAAGTGAATCTATGGCTGCCCCAGCACAAATTAAAGAAAATCATTACAGTAGAAACGGCAGGTAGCAATGATAAACTCAGCCACAGGGACCCCCTGTGGTAGGATAACTACTACACAACATTACTGAGCCAGAACTTAACTTGCATAATATTTGTAAAGAAAGTTGATCTGGAGTCATGCAATGCAGACTTGCTGAAATTGTGAAACAAACTTGTGAACCCTGGCAAGTCTAGCAATAGCTCAGCAAGTCATAACTTGCAGCACAATTACCTACTATCTGGGAATTTTATCATAGAACAACTTATTTTTTCTTGCCAAAAACGGAGACTTGCATAACACTGGCTGTAGACTGGCGGGGTTCTTGCTGTAGACCCACCACTGCAACTTTGCTCTTGCTAGAGACTTGCCATTCAAATCTGCTACAAACTGGAAAAGTGTCAACTAGAACTTGTGCTTCAAGTGTTCTGCAAGTGTACATCTTACCAGGGAAGATGTGCAGCAAGTTACCAGACTTCCAATTCAATACTACCACAAATGTGTGGCTAGTTATCCTTGCTATCTGGGCTGGAACCAATCCCCTCCATTTCCTCTTGCAAGCTTGAAAGCCTGCTTCTGCTTCTCCTCCTCTCCCTGCATTGAGCAGCTGCAGGAGGAAAATGGAGGGGATTGGTTTGTGTATATGCCATCCCTCCTGTCTGGGTTACTCATCTCTGCTGGCTGGGCCCTCTGCAGTGCTGCTGGATTCCCCCCTCCCCTCTCCCACCAACTGCTGCAGGGGATGTGCCAGGAAACAGAGTGGGGGAAGGGGGGCAGTAAATGTGTCAGTATTGATCACTCACTGTGTCCATTCACAAATGAAACATAGTGTTTACTATGCTTCGGTTTGCAAATTAATGGGAAGGGAGCTATTCCTGTTCATTCATTCTGTGCTGCTGAAAGAGAGAGAGCTGTCAGTCTGTGTAGGGAGAAATAGGTGCTAAATTGTGCTTAAATATTGTGGAGTGCAATGTGGTGGGCTACATATTTTTGTGCACCACCCCTGTTTTCACAGTTCAGAGACCCAAAAGTCCTTTTTAGAGCTATCCTTTTCTGTGTGTCAGCAATGATTGTGGGTGCCTTTTAGCTGTTGTTTCCTCTCTTCTTGCAGTCTCTTTTTTTGCTGCATTGCTTTTTTTATGCTTATCCATATTTTGTTACTTGGGTTTTTTGTTTTAGGCTTTATTTTTAGGAGTGGTATATTTTTTTATCTTCATTTGCTGGGGTCTTTTGTTATTTCCAGGTGTGCATTTGCTGCTGATACAAAGCTGCCCTTTCTTTGCACCACATCACTGCATACTTGTACAGTGGAGTAGGGGACACTAAAGCACCACATACTGTATCACCGTGAATGATTGATATAAAAATCAAAAATTAGTATCTTGCTAAAGTGTAAGAAAATATACAAAATATATGAAAAGCAGCAACAATAATCCATGTGATATTCCTCGGATAAAAAGCAAAAATTATAAAAAGCAGTTGCGCTAAACCAAGATAGATAATAACAGAGTCCACCAGTTTGTTCATCCGATGCAGTGAAAAAGTGGCAGATATCCTGTGTATAAATGTAATAGTAAACGCTAGGCTAATATAGCCAATAATTAGTCCAAGGTGAAGAATTTGAATAGAATAAACGTGCAAACGTGATCAGAAGCAAATTCCAAAAAAACAAAAAGCAGCACAGTCCCAAATGCAGGTGTATTTTCCTAGGTAGGTGTATAGACATCCGCCTCTGATGTTTTGCTCTGATATTATTCACTATCTTGGTTTAGCGCAACTTTTAATGAATGATATACCCAGACAGAGGCGTAACTAGAACCTTCAGGGCCCCGATGCAAGAAATTATGAAGGGCCCCCCGACCTCTGGCCAGGGCCCTTCCCTCTTCCCACTGATCCTGGGGCCCGTTACTCCTATTGTGGGTCCCTTTATTACAGTACTGCAGTGGGGTCCTTTCACAAGTTCTGCAGCAGGCCCCAGGGGGACCAGGGAAGCACACAGGGGCCCTGGGAACAGCAGAAGACAAGTAAACTGGATAGAGGAAAATGGAGGAGATTGGGTCCTCTAAATGCCACCCCCGCCATCCCTCCTATTCAGGTGTACAAGGGAGGCACATGGGCCCCCTGGACCATGGGGCCCGGTTGCAATTGCAACCCCTGCAACCCCTATCGTTACGCCCCTGTACCCAGATAGCAAGGATAACTTGCCACACATTTTTGGTAGTATTGAATTGTAAGTCTGGTAACTTGCTGGACATCTTTCCTGGTAAGTTGTACACTTGCAGAACACTTGAAGCACAAGTTCTAGTTGACACTTTTGACACTTTTCCAAATTCCAATTTGTAGCAAATTTGCATGGCAAGTCTCTAGTAAGAGCAAGAGGAAAGTTGCAGTGGTGAGTCTACAGCAAGAGCCCCGCAAGTCTACAGCCAGTGTTATGCAAGTCTCCGTTTTTGGCAAGAAAAAAGAAGTTGTTCAATGAAACAATTCCCAGATAGCAGGTAATTGTGCTGCAAGTTATGAGTTGCTGAGCTATTGCTAGACTTGCCAGGTTTCACAAGTTTGTTGCACATTTGCAGCAAGTCTACATTGCATGACTCCAGATCAACTTTCTTTGCAAACATTCTGCAAGTCTGCTGCAAGTTATGGTTCAGTTATATTGTGTAAGGCTGGGTTCACACTATTCGACACAAAACGTTCAGACTTTTGATCCTACTTTGCCCTGCAACATCGGTCCTACTTCTGTCCTACTTTGGTACTACTTCCATCTGACTTGAATGAACAAGATAATATTTAGCTCCAACTTTGAGATAGTGACTTGTCCTTTGACCAATCAAAACAATCCCAGTGTGAGATAGATTCCTTTTACTGCTGCTGTAATCACTAAGTCGGATGTCACAAGTCAGATGGTTAGAACAAGGATCCGACTTTGATCCTACTTCAATGATATTCAATGGGTTGAAGTAGAAACTTTTTCAAAGTCGGACCGGCTTGTGTTGGACCAGTTAAGACGGCTCTCATAGGAAAATATTGATTTTGTGACGTAATGCGACTCATGCTCACAATGTCGGTCCGTTTGTCGGACTAGTGTGAACCCAACCTAATAGTTATCACACCATAGGGGGTCACTGTGGCTTAATATTCATCATCGCTTCCTGCTGTGTGTAATGCTTTTCTTTAATTGGTGCTGGGGCAGTCATAGAATCACTTTGGGAGTGGTGTGCAGAGAGGTACCATGAGATCTGATATGGAGTTCAGGGAGGTAGAAATCAAGGAGTGACTAACCCTAATATCCCATTGGTGTAGCACAATTTGGAATGTTTTATTCTTCCTTGTTTATATGCTGATAATTAGCAGGAAATATGTGTATTTAACGAGAGGTGGAAATAGAAACCTAAAAGACCCGGTGCAAGAAACCTGGTAGTTCCACCATTGTATTGAGGACTACAAATCCCAGCAATACAGCAACAATGCAGAATACTACCAGCTATAGGGGGTGTATATAGAGAGCCATGCATTGTATATAGGGAGATAACTGCACTGTGTTGTAGAGCGACCCTTGCATTGTGTTGTATACAGAGAGACCCCTGCATTGTGCTGTATACAGAGCAACCCATACATTGTGCTGTATAGAGAGCGACCCATGCATTGTGCTGTATACAGAGCGACCCATGCATTGTGTTGTAGACAAAGAGACCCATGCATTGTGCTGTATACAGAGAGATCCCTTTCATGGGTAATAGGAAAAGGTGGACACTTATGTCCTCATCTATACTGGGCTCACCTTACTCTACAGATGTCTCAAGACCTTTCTGGTCTAGGCATGCTTTATATCAATGACAGTAAAGCAGAGAGATGAGTGAAGGGTTCCCCCACTACTGCTTTCTCTATTGTGCTGTATTCGGCTTGCTCTATAAATGGCTAGATTTGCTTCCTAAATTGTGTGCAATGTCTACCATTTCCCTCTTACATTCTGTTGACATCTTCTGTAGCTTTATTCCTGGCTGACTATTCTCTGAAGTCTCTGTATTTATGCATCTGTTGCTCCTCGATCAGAAAACACAACACTTCCCATCATGGGATGCCCTTTGTATTTGTGTACAGTCAGATCCATAAACATTGGGACATCAACACAATTCTAATCTTTTTGGCTCTATACTCCACCACAATGGATTTGAAATGAAACTAACAAGATGTGCTTTAACTGCAGACTTTCAGCTTTAATTTGATGGTATCTACATCCAAATTAGGTGAACGGTGTAGGAATTACAACAGTTTGTATATGTGTCTCACACTTTTTAAGGGACCAAAAGTAATGGGACAGATTAACAATCATAAATCAAACTTTCACTTTTTAAATACGTGGTCGCAAATCCTTTGCAGTCAATTAAAGTCTGAAGTCTGGAACGCATAGGCATCACCAGACGCTGGGTTTCATCCCTGGTGATGCTCTGCCAGGCCTCTACTGCAACTGTCTTCAGTTCCTGCTTATTCTTGGGGCATTTTCCCTTCAGTTTTGTCTTCAGCAAGTGAAATGCATGCTCAATCGGATTCAGGTCAGGTGATTGACTTGGCCATTGAATAACATTTCACTTCTTTCCCTTAAAAAACTCTTTGGTTATTTTCACAGTATGCTTTGGGTCATTGTCCATCTGCACTGTGAAGCGCCGTCCAATGAGTTCTAAAGCATTTGGCTGAATATGAGCAGATAATATTGCCCGAAACACTTCAGAATTCATCCTGCTGCTTTTGTCAGCAGTTACATCATCAATAAATACAAGTGAACCAGTTCCATTTGCAGCCATACATGCCCACGCCATGACACTACCACCACCATGCTTCACTGATGAGGTGGCATGCTTTGGATCATGAGCAGTTCCTTTCCTTCTCCATACTCTTCTCTTCCCATTGCTCTGGTACAAGTTGATCTTGGTCTCATCTGTCCATAGGATATTGTTCCAGAACTGTGAAAGCTTTTTTAGATGTTGTTTGGCAAACTCTAATCTGGCCTTCCTGTCTTTGAGGCTCACCAATGGTTTACATATTGTGGTGAACCCTCTGTACTGTGAAGTCTTCTCTTGATTGTTGACTTTGACACACATACACCTACCTCCTGGAGAGTGTTCTTGATCTGGCCAACTGTTGTGAAGGGTATTTTCTTCACCAGGGAAAGAATTCTTCGGTCATTCACCACAGTTGTTTTCTGTGGTCTTCCAGGTCTTTTGGTGTTGCTGAGCTCACTGGTGTGTTCTTCCTTTTTAAGGATGTTCCAAACAGTTGATTTGGCCACACCTAATGTTTTTGCTATCTCTCAGATGGGTTTGTTTTGTTTTTTCAGCCCAATGATGGCTTGCTTCACTGATAGCGACAGCTCTTTGGATCTCATATTGAGAGTTGACAGCAACAGATTCCAAATGAAATTAACTCTGGACCTTTTATCTGCTCCTTGTAAATGGGATAATGAGGGAATAACACACACCTGGCCATGGAACAGCTGAGCAGCCACTTGTCCCTTTACTTTTGGTCCCTTAAAAAGTTGGAGGCACATACACAAACTGTTGTAATTCCTACGCCGGTCACCTGATTTGGATGTAAATACCCTCAAATTAAAGCTGAAAGTCTGCAGTTAAAGCACATCTTGGTCGTTTCATTTAAAATCCATTGTGGTGGTTTATAGAGCCAAAAAGATTAGAATTGTGTCGATGTCCCAATATTTATGGACCTGACTGTATATGTAATAATAAAAAATGATGCGCTAATTTAAGAAGCTATGCAGCAAAAATAACACAAATATGCATAAATGACTATCCCTCATTTAAAAAAAAAATACAATAATATGTGAAACAGTGATAAAAGTGCTTCAATCAAAAGCAGATATTTTTTTTAATGTAAAATTGAGCACTTTTATCACAGTTTCACGTATTATCGCATATTATTGTATTTTTTTTTTTTAAATGAGGGATAGTCATTTATGCATATTTGTTTATTTTTGCTGCCTAGCTTCTTAAATTGGTGCACCATTTTTTATTACTACATATACACAAATACACAGGGCATCCCATGATGGGAATGGTTGTGTTTTCAGATCGAGGGGCAGCAGATGCATAAATACAGAGATTGCAGGGAATAGTCAGCCAGGAATAAAGCTACAGAAGATGTCATACAGCACAATGCATGGGTCGCTCTGTATAAAGCACAATGAATGGATTTCTTTACAGCACACTACAGTGCAGTCATCTATATATAATGCATGGCTCTCTATATACACCCCCTATAGCTGGTGGTATTCTGCATTGTTACTGTATTGCTGGGATTTGTAGTCCTCTATACAATGGTGGAACTACCAGGTTTCTTGCACCAGGTCTTTGTGGTTTCTATTTCCACCTCTCGTTAAATACACACGTTTTCTGCTAAATCTCAGCATATAAAGAAGGAAAATAAAACATTCCAAATTGTGCTACACCAATGGAATATTAGAGTTAGTCACTCCTTGATTTTTACCTTCCTGAACTCCATTTCAGATCTCATGGTACCTCTCTGCACACCACTCC
Organism: Glandirana rugosa; assembly: GCA_018402905.1. Lineage (NCBI taxonomy): Eukaryota > Metazoa > Chordata > Amphibia > Anura > Ranidae > Glandirana > Glandirana rugosa. The sequence goes on along the minus strand of BLSH010258084.1, from coordinate 438,780 downwards.
CAAAGTGATTCTATGGCTGCCCCAGTACCAATTAACCACTTGCCGACCAGCGTCTGACGGCGACAAAGTGGCCCGATATCGCAAACCGCCGACATATGATGGCGGCTGCGATATCCCGCACTGTGAGCGTGCGCGCTGCCAGAGGCGCGCACCCGCTCACCGTGTTCGGGGGGCCAGGGAGCGGGTGGGGCGAACTCGATTGCCGCCGGCTACCCGCGATGGCCCCCCTGCAGTGAAAGAACGGAGGTCCGTGTAAGTAAACACGGATCTCCGTTCTGTTAGAGGGGGAAGGGCTATGATCACAGGCTTCCTGTATATGGAAGCTGTGATCACTCCCTTCCCACAGCCAGCCCAGCCCACATACAGTTAGCACACACCCAGGGAACAAAGTTAACCCTTAGAGCTCCCCCTCCAGGTTAACCCCTTCACTGCCAATGGCATTTACGCAGTAATCAGTGCATTTTTATGTCCGCTGCAATTAGGGTTGCTACATCATCCCTTTAATCCAGGACACATAAAAATTACACAGGTTCTGAGGCTAATTTAATGCAGATAAGGCACCATGTGAGTTTAATTACCACCTTAATCAGCCACAGAACCTGTGTAATTAATATGTGTCCTGGATTAAAGGGATGATGTGGCAGCCCTAGCTGCAATATTCCTGTACCGCTAAAAATCGCAGATCGCCGCCATTACTAGTAAAAAAAAAATAAAAATAAAAACCCCAGAAATTAATCATCCGTAAACGCGGCAACTTTGCGCAAACCAATCAAACGCTGAATGAGATTTTTTTTAACAAAAATAGGGGAAGAATATAAATATGCCAAAACTGATGGAAAAAAATGTTTTTTAAAATTTTTTTTTTTGGATTTGTATTTTAGCAAAAAGTAAGAAATTTGGATTTTTTTGCAAAATTGTCGCTCTTCTTTTGTTTATAGCGGTGATCAGAAATGATGCAGAGGTGATCAAATACCACCAAAAGAAAGCTCTATTTGTGGGAAAAAAAGGACGCAAATTTCGTTTGGATACAACATCGTACGCCTGCGTAATTATCAGTTAAAGCGACGCAGTGCCGAATCGCAAAAAGTGCTCTGGTCCTAAAGTGGGAAATCCTTCTGGGGCTGAAGAGGTTAAAGAAAATCATTACACACAGCAGGAGGCAATGGTGAAAATTCAGCCACAGTAACTCCCTATGGTGGGATAACTATTACACAACATAACTGAACCAAAACTTGCAGCAGACTTGCAGAGTGTTTGCAAAGAAAGTTGATCTGGAGTCATAAAATGCAGACTAGCTGCAATTGTGCAACAAGCTTGGCAAGCCTAGCAATAGCGCAACAAGTCATTTTAAAACTTGCAGCACAATTACTTACTATCTGGGTAGCCACACCATTTGTAAAATGTGAGAGCAGGTGGGGAAGGGGCATACCTCTGTTACAGGGATGGGGGCTCTGATAGCAGGAGGCAGGTGAACAGGAGCATGTTACATGTTACACCCTAAATATGGTGTAACATGCTACCAGATAACAAGAATATCTGTTAACTTGCTGCACATTTTCACTGGCAAATTGTACACTTGCAGAGCACGTGAAGCACAAGCTCTAGTTTTCTAATTTTCCAATTTGTAGCAAATGTGCGTGGCAAGACTCTAGTAAATCTGTGGTGAGTCTAAAGCAAGAACTCTGCAAGTCTACATGAAAATTCATCCACAGTGACCCCTGTGGTGGGTGACTATTTCACAACATAACTGAACCAGAACTTGCAACAAACTTGCAGAATGTTCGCAAATAAAGTTGATCTGGAGTCATGCAATGCGGACTGGCTACAATTGTGCAACAAACTTGTAAAGCCTGGCAAGTCTAGCAATAGCTTAGCAAGTCATTTTCAAACTTGCAGCACAATTGCATGCTATGGGTAAAGGATAACCTATCCTTGGTTAAAGGGATGTTTGATGTTTAAAGGTTAATGGATTGAGGTTTCTCCTTCAACCTTGAAGTCATTTATTTGTCAGTAAATGTAAAGGTATGCCAATAGAACCACGTTTTCTAAAAAACATTATTTTTGTGACTAATAGAGGCAGTTACATTTTCCATTCTATGTAAACCATTGACTGCCGCTTTTCATTGTCCAACTGACGGTGAGCAAGGGTCCTTTTATTTAGTGCATGTGTATGCACATGCAGCATTCAGGAGGTATATTATGAGGGCTTTTTTATAGTATCTCTTTAAAGAAAGAAGGATCTGTGCTGTTTTTTTTTTCAAAAACTATTCTCATCAAATGTGTTGATATTCTCATAATGGTGTCCTAGTAAGGATGCAGACAGATCACAGCAGAAGGGTGTTAGGGAAACATTTATCCAAGGCGGTGGACACCATAGCATTCCAAAATTGTGGGATTTTCAAGGTGCTAATTATCACAAATTTAAAAAGCGCATGTAGTTAAAAAAATTGTTTAAAACCATCCACAAACATATGCAATATATACCATGTTTACTTCCATTTGAGTGTCTCCAAACATGGGAAAAATAGGGCGCAGCCCCTTAGCTATTATGGATCCTCTATGGATCCAGGGACACAGCTGAGTTGGAACATACCGGAGATCTTCCACGCACAGCAACCGTGTGCTCCATCCGCCTCCCACCATCTCCATCTCCGACCTCATCTTCCTCTCCTGCCTGCTCTGAAACACCTCTACTGCCGCTGCTGCACCACTCGGGCATGAGTAGACCAAAGCAACTTCCTCCCCCACATTTCTGATCTACAGTCATAGAAACAGCCTGACTGTCATGATCACAGAGCTCAATGAGGATCTACAAGCCATCTCCTCCTGCTTGCATGCAGTGGAGCAAGATGGCCACTGGGGGAACACAGCTTTACAGGTTCTACACGAAGTCTCCTGCACCTACAACAACTACCTACTTAACCACTTCAGCCCCGGAAGGATTTCCAGCTTTAGGACCGGAGCCCTTTTTGCGATTCGGCACTGCGTCGCTTTAACTGAAAATTGCGCGGTCGTGCGACGTTGTACCCAAACGAAATTTGTCTCCTTTTTTTCCCACAAACAGAGCTTTCTTTTGGTGGTATTTGATCACCTCTGCGTCATTTCTGATTGCCGCTATAAACAAAAGAAGAGCGACAATTTTGCAAAAAAACCCAAATTTCTTACTTTTTGCTAGAATACAAATAAAAAAAAATATAAAAAAACATTTTTTTCACCGTTTTTGGCCGATTTATATTCTTCCTCATATTTGCGATAAAAAAAATCGCAATCGGCGTTTATTGATTGGTTTGCGCAAACGTGGTCGCGTTTACGGATGATGAGAATTCATTTTTGGGGTTTTTTTTTTTTTTTACTAGTAATGGCGGCGATCTGCGATTTTTAGCGGTACTGCGATATTTCAGCGGACATGTCGGACTATTTTGACACTTTTTTGGGACCATTGGCATTTATACAGCGATCAGTGCTATAAAAATGCACTGATTACTGTGTAAATGTCATTGGCAGTGAAGGGGTTAACCTGCAGGGGGCGCTCTAAGGGTTAACTATGTTCCCTGGGCATGTTCTAACTGTATGGGGACTGCACTATCTGGGGAAGGGAAGTGGTCACAGCCTTCGTATACAGGAAGGCTGTGATCACAGCCCTTCCCCCTTCACACAGAGCGGAGGTCCGTGTTTACATACACGGACCTCCGTTCCTCCGCTCGGGGGGCCATCGCGGGTAGCCGGCGGCAATCGAAGCCGCCGCACCCGCTCCCTGGCCCTCCCCGAACACAGTGAGCGTGCGGGCGCGCCTCCGGCGGCTCGCGCGCGCTCACTAAGCTCGATCCCGCAGCCGCCGTCGTATGACGGCGTTTTGCGGGAACGAACCACTTTGCCGCCGTCAAATGTCGATCGGCGGTTGGCAAGTGGTTAAGATGCATCACCATTTGGAAGATCTGGATAACAGAGGAAGGAGAAGGAATTCAAGAGTTTGTGGTCTCCCTGAGTCTGTGAGCCCTGAGCAACTCCATACTGCCCTGATGTCGATTTTCAACACCCTGCTGGATAGATCTCAATACTTCCCAGGCAACATGGAGTGCTAAGGCCTTGAGGTAGAGACACAGACCACCCCCCCGCAGGATGTCATTAGCTCAAAGAAAAGATACCGCGGAAAGCAAGTGACAGGGCACACCTGTCTTATGAAGGTGTAGTGCTTCAGCTATACTAGGACTTGTCTTTGATCACATTACAAAATCGATGGTCTGCTAGACCCCTGCTGAATTTCCTGGAAGACTGTTACATTCCCTACTGGTGGTGCTTGCTTTCTGTTCTGTTTCTGTAACCAGAGCTGGCCGCACTCACCTTCTACAGCAGATCTCCCAGAGTTCTGTGACCAACTCAACATTCCCTATGTACTGCTCCCGGACTGGTATAACTCGTTCAGGCTACCACCATACTGGGATACTTCCTCTGAAGATCATGAATAGCTCCTTACTCCAACAAGATTGTTGCAGAGACACTACGCCATCATTTCTGCTTCTGCATCTGACTTCCCTGGACTTAATGGATCAGAAAAATAGCCTTTTGGTTGTTTTTTTTAATTCATTTTTCTTTCTCGCACATTGTTGCCAGAGCAGATGATGCCTTAACATTTCTACCTTCACAAATCCCCTCCAGGAAAACAGCTTGATACTCATCTTATATGGCTAGATTTTACACTTCAGCTAACTTTTTTATTATCTCTGGGAGCTCTTTCCTGGCCCCCTACCAGAGCTCTATTTTACTGTTCTATTTCCTTATCTGTTCTCATACTTTTGCCTTTCTGGATCTACAAACTTTAACTATAAACTTTAACTGCCACAGTTATCCTGTCAAGTATTTACGAACCTTGCCCATGTGGGCTACCGCGGCCCATTCGACAAGACCCAACCACTGGCTATGACTGCTGCTCTCTCTAACTCCCAATGCATTTGTGCATACAACTCACCACTCCTATTAACAGTTAAGCTAAATATTTTTCTCAGTATTTTGCCTTTTCAGACTTGCCCACGCTGCAGTTCCCAAATCATATGATTTTAACTTGCACATCTCCTGTGCTTCCCTGTCTGCTTATTCAAATGCAGCTTGCATGTGCTCTGACACAGCCTTATTGATTGCCTTGGCCACCCCACACCGGCATTTGAGGATGGTACGGGAGTCTTTCACCCAACCAATTGTTCTGTTTCCTCATCTACCCTCTGACCTACTGTGGATCATGCAGGCCTGTCTACCATCTTCTAATGTAATGCATTATATGCTAGTTTTACAGATGCTTTACACACCTTAATATGCACTTTGTCTCTGACTTTTTACTGTCCAACTCTATAAACTGATTGAAGCCAACAGAAACCCAGGCTCCACCCATCAGGTTCCTGCCTTAGTAGCTACTACTAAAACCAAAACCTTTCAAACCAGAAGCCTCACAACCCCTTAAGTAGCAGGAATGCACAGCTCACCTATGGGAGTATGTTGCGAGTCGGCTTGGCTCACAGGCACTTTAAGTCTAGGTTGGCTTAACACAACAATATGATCTCTCCCACCAGGTACTAAGCTTTAAAACTGGGTTGGAGCCCGGGTTTCTGTTTTGTATGATATTTGCAAGACTCCTTCTCTCCCTTTTTGACCATGTACTGTCCTTCTGCTCTATGCAACTGCCCAAACGACTATATAACAGACAACCTAGACAATTTGTGGTGTACCTTGTGCTTCAGTTGCCCTTTCCTCACAACTTCCATCCACCCCGTTGTACTGCTCACAGGATCAGACCATATGCCTGAAGACATCCAGGGGGTAGCTCCCCTAATAACCTGAAGGCTAGCTAGACAACAATCTCATTTTCCACTGCCCCCTGTTACCCCTTTAGAAATAAATTTACTGACTGTAGCCATCTTTGCACACATCTTTTGCACCTTCTCCCCTCAGGTGTTGTGCTGGTTACCACCCTCTTGGGTAAGAACAGACCCCTCCCTCACCTCAGCTGCCCTTTCCAGGACAGCAGACACCCTCCGGACTATTTCTAGTAACTCAGTTTATCAGAGTGTAAACAACAGATTAAACAAGCTTACACCCTCCGTAGCAAGCTATTTTACAAACATGGCTGTCGATACTTAGCATGCGCTAAGGCAAAAATGCTTTGCACACTGTGGAACATATTGTTGGCATTGTGTGCTATTATTAAGCTTATGATCTATCAAAACATCCAGATTCTTCTCCACCACTGATTCTCCAGTTGTACTCCCCCTAGTATGTACGATGCATGCATATTCTTAGCCCCCAAGTGCACACGGTACATTTATCAACATTAAACCTCATCTGCTGAAAAAAGCATCCCCACAACATGATGCTGCCACCACTATATTTCACGTGGGGGTGGTGTGTTCAGGGAGACCTGCAATGTTAGTTTTATGCTACACATAGCATTTTGATTGTAGGCCAAAAAAGTAAAACTTGGTCTCATCTGACCAGAGCACATTCTCCCACATGTTTGCTGTGTTCCCCACATGGCTTCTCGCAAACCACAAACTGGACTTCTTATGGCATTCTTTCAACAATGGCTTTCTTCTTGCTACTCTTCCATAAAGGCCAAATTTGTGGACTGCACAACTAATAGTTGTCCTGTGGACACATTCTCCCACCTGAGCTGTGGATCTCCTCCAGAGTTACCATGGGACTCCTTGCCTGGCCTGTCAGTTTAGGTGGATAGCCATGTCTTAGTAGGTTTGCAGTTGTGCCATATTCTTTCCATTTTCGGATGATGGATTGAAAATTGCTTTGTGAGATGTTCAAAGCTTGGGACATATTTTTATAACCTAACCCTGCTTTGAACTTCTCCACAACGTTATCCCTGACCTGTCTGGTGTGTTCCTTGGCCTTCATGATGCTTTTTGTTCACAAAGGTTTTCTAACAAACCTCTGATGGTTTTCACAGAACAGCTGTATTTATACTGAGATTAAATCACATACAGGTGGGCTCTATTAACTAATTAGTTGACTTCTGAAGTCAATTGGTTACACTAGATTTTAGTTAGGGGTATCAGAGTAAAGGGAGCTGAATACAAATGCATGCCACACTTTTCAGATATTTATTTGTAAATAATGTTTGAAAACCATTGATCATTTTCCTTCCACTTAACAATTATGTGCCACTTTGTGTTGGTCTATCACATAAAATCCCAATAAAACACATTTAGGTTTTTGGTTGTAACATGACAAAATGTGTACTGTAGTCTTCATTTTTATATTTTTTGAAAGCTCTTTTCTTATTAATATTTATATATTTTTTTAATTATGGTAGTGAGCCACATAGGATTTATTTTTAGGCCTCATGCACACTGAAAGTTTTTACGGCTGCTGTTTTTGGATTGAGGTGTTTTTTTCTGCAGCCAGTGAACTCCACAGCATGTTATCCTATGTGTCCATACACATATAGGCTGTAATCAGCGCTTCTTGGCAAGAGCGTTTTCTGGCTGAAAAAAAACAGAGCCAGTGGGTTTTGAGAAGTGTTTTTCGGCTTTAAAACATGCTAACTCTGATAAAAAGCTGAAAAACACGGCTATTCAGCTTTTATCAGCTTTTTTTGAGCCATAAGCTTTTTTGGGAGTATAGTTTTGCTAAAAAACGCTACAGCTAAAAACGCTGCAAAACACTACTGTAAGAATGCTGCAAAACTCATTCTACAGCTTTCTGCAGCCAATACTGGCGTTTTTATAATGTCCAGTGTGCATGAGGCATTGGCCTTTAACTTATTGCCCATGGGAATATACTTTGCAGTTAGTTCACATGCAGTCTTTTTGAAGAATTCCCATTTCTGTTCTGTGTTCATTGATGCCAATATTCCCTCCCAGTCTATGTTTTGGAGAGCAGCCCTCATCCTTGCAAAATTTGCTCTCTTAAAGTTATTATATTTCCAGTATGTGCTTTTTGCTTAGAGCTTACATTAAATGAAATCAAGTTATGGTCACTGTTGCCCAGATGTTCTTTTATATGAATATTAGTAATAAGCTCTGCAGGGTTTGAGATTACCAGGTCCAGCAGATGAATGATCAATGAACTGGAACATAAAACTGTCTTGTGATAGGTTTATCAATTTTTGCCCTTTAACTGATCCTGCAGTGCCATTACTCCAATTTCCAGGTAGTTAAAATCCACCATTATTATCACTGTCCTAGCCCTTTCAGCCCTTTCTATCTGTGCAAGGAGCCGAGCCTCCACCTCCTCATTAACACTGGGAAAACTATAACAAACTCCAATTATTACTTTTTTAACACACACACACACACACACACACACACACACACACACACACACATGTGCTTCATCACGCTCTCCATCAACTAGGTCCTCATTCACGCTTTGAGATCACTTCTCACAGAGACAGACACCACCACCCCTCCGCTTTACCCTTTTTTTTCCGAAAGAGTGCATAGCTAGGAATATTAAGAGCCCAGTCATGTGAAGAATGAAGCCAAGATTCAGCAATACCAATTAAATCATAGTTCTCTTCATGCACCAAAGCTTCCAATTCACCTATTTTGCTTGGCAGACTTCTGGCATTGGTGAACAAACACTTTAACCAGTACAGATCTGAGCTATAGCCGAAAGACGGCTACAGCGCAGACCTGAATTGCCGGGGGGACATCCATGGACGCCGGTTGGGTGGACTCGATGTCCGCTGGTGACCCACGATCGTCTAATAGAGAGGCAGAATGGGGAACCACCAATGTAAACACAGCGGTTCTCCGTTCTGTGAGGGGGGGCATGACAGATCTACTGATCCCTGTCATCGGGATCAGTGAGATCTGTTATGTCCCTGCCAGCCCAGCCCCCATACAGTTAGATCACAGTGATGGAACACAGTTAACCCCTTGATCACCCCCTTAGTGTTAACCCCTTCCCTCCTGCCAGTGACATTTATACAGTAATCAGTGGCTATTTAAATTTCTGATCGCTGTATAAATGTCAATGGTCCCAAAAAAGTGTCAAAAATGTCTGACATGTCCGCCACAATATCGCAGTCCCGATAAAAATCGCAGATCGCCGCCATTACTAGTACAAAAAAAAATAATAAAAACGCAATAAATCAATTCCCATTGTTTGTAGATGCGATAACTTTTGCGCAAACCAATCAATATACGCCGATTGCTATTCTTTAAAAATATGTAGAAGATTATACAGTGCCTTGCGAAAGTATTCAGCCCCCTTGAACTTTGCGACCTTTTGCCACATTTCAGGCTTCAAACATAAAGATATAAAACTGTAATTTTTGGTGAAGAATCAACAACAAGTGGGACACAATCATGAAGTGGAACGAAATTTATTGGATATTTCAAACTTTTTTAACAAATAAAAAACTGAAAAATTGGGCGTGCAAAATTATTCAGCCCCCTTAAGTTAATACTTTGTAGGGCCACCTTTTGCTGCGATTACAGCTGTAAGTCCCTTGGGGTATGTCTCTATCAGTTTTGCACATCGAGAGACTGACATTTTTGCCCATTCCTCCTTGCAAAACAGCTCGAGCTCAGTGAGATTGGTTTTCAGTTCTTTAAACAGATTCTCGATTGGATTCAGGTCTGGACTTTGACTTGGCCATTCTAACACCTGGATATGTTTATTTGTGAACCATTCCATTGTAGATTTTGCTTTATGTTTTGGATCATTGTCTTGTTGGAAGACAAATCTCCGTCCCAGTCTCAGGTCTTTTGCAGACTCCATCAGGTTTCCTTCCAGAATGGTCCTGTATTTGGCTCCATCCATCTTCCCATCAATTTTAACCATCTTCCCTGTCCCTGCTTTAGAAAAGCAGGCCCAAACATGATGCTGGCACCACCATGTTTGACAGTGGGGATGGTGTGTTCAGGGTGATGAGCTGTGTTGCTTTTACGCCAAACAACATTTTGCATTGTTGCCAAAAAGTTCGATTTTGGTTTCATCTGACCAGAGCACCTTCTTCCACATGTTTGGTGTATCTCCCAGGTGGCTTGTGGCAAACTTTAAACGACACTTTTTATGGATATCTTTAATAAATGGCTTTCTTCTTGCCACTCTTCCATAAAGGCCAGATTTGTGCAGTATACGACTGATTGTTGTCCTATGGACAGAGTCTTCCACCTCAGCTGTAGATCTCTGCAGTTCATCCAGAGTGATCATGGGCCTCTTGGCTGCATCTCTGATCAGTCTTCTTGTATGAGCTGAAAGTTTAGAGGGACGGCCAGGTCTTGGTAGATTTGCAGTGGTCTGATACTCCTTCCATTTCAATATTATCGCTTGCACAGTGCTCCTTGGGATGTTTAAAGCTTGGGAAATCTTTTTGTATCCAAATCCGGCTTTAAACTTCTCCATAACAGTATCTCGGACCAGCCTGGTGTGTTCCTTGCTCTTCATGATGCTCTCTGCGCTTTAAACGGACCTCTGAGACTATCACAGTGCAGGTGCATTTATACGGAGACTTGATTACACACAGGTGGATTCTATTTATCATCATTAGTCATTGAGGTCAACATTGGATCATTCAGAGATCCTCACTGAACTTCTGGAGAGAGTTTGCTGCACTGAAAGTAAAGGGGCTGAATAATTTTGCACGCCCAATTTTTCAGTTTTTTATTTGTTAAAAAAGTTTGAAATATCCAATAAATTTCGTTCCACTTCATGATTGTGTCCCACTTGTTGTTGATTCTTCACAAAACATTACAGTTTTATATCTTTATGTTTGAAGCCTGAAATGTGGCAAAAGGTTGCAAAGTTCAAGGGGGCCGAATACTTTCGCAAGGCACTGTATATCAGCCAAAACTGATGAATAATTTTTTTATTTTTTTTTTGGATATTTATTATAGCAAAAAGTAAAAAATATTGTTCTTTTCAAAATTGTCGCTCTTTTTTTGTTTATAGTGCAAAAAATAAAAACCGCAGAGGTGATCAAATACTACCAAAAGAAAGCTCTATTTGTGGGAAAAAAGCGACGCAGTGCCGAATCGCAAAAAGTGCTATGGTCAGGAAGGGAGTAAATCCTCCCGGGGCTGAAGTGGTTAATTCATTGTCACATATTGCACACGTATTTTGCATGTTTTTTATTTTAGTACAAATAGTACCATTTCCAATTGGAGTTTGTAACATGGGAACCCTCTTATCACCTGCTATAGCCCTCCCCCCCATCTTTCTCCATTCCACCTTGGAGGTCCTTCCCTTGAACTTGCGGCCTAGTTCTTTGAATTGATTCTTAAGGAGCCTCCACCTTCCTATATTCTGTCATTGGTTCCAATATGGACCAAGATAGCTGGATCATGCCCAGCCCCTCCCAGTAATTTATTAACCCGGTCCACCACATGCCGAACCCTGGCACCAGGGGGACAGCAAACCATTTAGTTGAGGCGATCCTGGCGACAATCCCCTATTACCGCCAACTACCTAGGCCTTCCTGCACTACCCTCACCACCCCTACTAGATGGGCTGATCTCCCAGCTGTTAGGGGTAGCAGTGACATCCAGGGCTGCCACCTCTGAGCTTGCCACCCCCACTTCTTCACCCAACTGGCCTTCATTTCTGTGAGTCCCTACTACTCCCTGTGACTACAGTAACCGATCTTCCTACTTGATAATCCTGACTTACCCCTCCACCCCTTCAAGGTTGTCAGTAATGCCCAGTGTTGCATTTGCTCCTCCAGATGTCTAATGTGAGCTTCTAGAAGGGCAACCCGCTCACATCTGTCACAGCGGTATCCATCCTGGAGCTGTTGCTCCATTTTTCTATACATGAGGCACAGGGGGTGATTTACTAACGCTTGAAAGTGCAAAATTTGGTGCAGCTCCACACAGAAACCAATCAGCTTCAAGGTTTTATTGCCAAAGCTTGATTGAACAAGCTGAGTTTAGAAGCTGATTGGCTAGCATGCAAAGCTGCACCAGTATTTGCACTCTCCAGCTTTAGTAAATCAACCCCACACTGTGCACTGCACAAAACCTTCAATCTTGCTAGCACACATTATCCTAGTTACCATATTAATATTACTAACAGGAAATTTCAGATGTTACTTACAGGCTGCAAGACTCCTGTTATAATCTCCTGTTTCAAACTACGTTTTTTAACTAGTTCCCCACCGCGCGCAGTATATTTACTGTGGCGGTGTGGACGATTCCCGCAAATCGCCGTAAATAAGCGGCGATCTGCGGGTGGCCGCTAGGGGGCGTGCCATGCTCCTGAGGAGTGTGCCCGTGGTTCGGGTGGACCCGATGTTCGCCGGCGAGCCGCGATGAGTGGCCACAGCTAGAGAACGGGGAACCGCCGATGTAAACACAGCGGTTCCATGCTCTGTTAGTGGGGGCATAGGAGATCTACTGATCCCTGTCACTGGGATCAGTTAGATCTCTTATGCCCATGGTAGCCCAGCCCCCCCACAGTTAGAACACACCCAGGGAACACAGTTAACCCCTAGATCTCCCCCTGCAGGTTAACCCCTTCACTGCCAGTGACATTTATACAGTAATCAGTGGACATTTACATTTCTGATCACTGTATAAATGTCATTGGTCCCAAAAAAGTGTCAAAATGGTCCGACATGTCCGCTGCAATATCGCAGTACTGCTAAAAATCGCAGATCTCCGCCATTACTAATAAAAAAAATATAAATAAATAAAAACCCCAGAAATTAAATTCTCATCATCCGTAAAGGTGGCCACTTTTGCGCAAACCACTCAATAAACGCAGATTGCGATTTTTTTTACCAAAAATATGAGGAAGAATATAAATCGGGCAAAACCGATGAAAAAAAATGTTTTTTTATATTTTTTTTTTTTTGGATTTGTATTTTAGCAAAAAGTAAGAAAAACATTTTTTTTTTGCAAAATTGAAGCTTTTCTTTTGTTTATAGCGGTGATCAGAAATGATGCAGAGACAATAAAATACCAGAAAAAGAAAGCTCTATTTGTGGGGAAAAAAGGATGCAAATTTCATTTGGGTACAACGTCGCACGAACGCGCGATTGTCAGTTAAAGCGACGCAGTGCCGAATCGCAAAAAGTGCTCTGCTCCTAAAGTGGGAAATCCTTCCAGGCTGAAGTGTTTAAGTAACCACTCTCCCCTTAATTAGCAGACTGGAGGGAGGAAAGAAAAGAAATGCTATTTAAAAAGAGACAGAAAAGGTGTTTAAAAAGCTGCAAGTAAAACCCCAAAGAAACTAAAAATGCAACCAAAGCAATCAACAGCAGTCAAAATCAAAACGGTTTTTCACTCTCTACTCAAAATTCTCACTCTACAGCTACAGCTCTCCAGCAAAATGTGGCAAAATTCACACTAAACATAGATATGAAAATGCACACCAAAATTCTAGCGAAGATATTGCTCCCTGTACTCCTGCAGACCATTTTCCTCAATCAGGTGGGTTTTATCCCAGGCCGGGAGGCTCACAACATTACTATAGTGAAGGCTATATAAATGGAAAGGCATGTTCACTGACTAATAGTGCCATCATCCCTAGTGATAAACCAAGAAAGAAAACCCTCAAGGGTGGGACTATATCGGCACTAAATGATATAAATTATAACAGCGTGGTAAAAACAAGTTTATCGCTATATATAGAAGTAGAAGAACATGGTATAAAAGGATAAAATTGAATAAATGACATGCCACAGATGGAATATGGTACAATACAGGATTCTAACGTGTTTCGGGATTTTCCTTCATCAGAGGTAGCCTGGAGTCACCACTGTAGGTCATCTTCCAATTGAGCAAATAGATGAAAAAGGAGGCATGTCTTTAGAAAGGCTTAAAAATGCATGAACCACCATCACCAGCCGCAGCCAAGGCGGTCAGAAATGCATCCGGGAACAAGGCCTGCAAAAGTTCAATCGTGGGACCAAGGAGGGGGCCCATTCACAAGGTGCCGCCCACTCTCCTGAACGTAAACTGGATATTAAACATGCGTCAAGAAAACTAGCTGTGCCGTAGGCCATTCAATTAATGCAGTGTGCTGTCAGTGCGTGGGGCTCAAACATGCTCCAAAAAGAGCAAATGTTGTGCACTGAAATGGCTGGATATTAAACGTGCATCAAGAAAGCTAGCTGTACCGTAGGCCATTCAAGTAATGCGGTGTGCTGTCAGTATGTGGGGCTCAAACATGCTCCAAAAGGAGCAAATGTCATGCACTGAAATGGTTTTAACAATAATGGTCCAATTACACCAGCACATCCGCAGTGAGAGATGGTCAGTGCATGACACTTGCTCCTTTTGGAGCATGTTTGAGCCCCATGACAGCACACCGCATAATTTATATAATTTAGTGCCAATATAGTCCCACCATTGAGGGTTTTCTTTCTTGATAGTAAAGGCTATCAACCTTCACTGGGCATCCACCAAAGACATCCCTTGCCTCTTTTTATTCACAGACGTGGAGAAAACATTTGATAGGGTGGCCTGGGACTATATGCAACTCGAATGTTTCCTACATGTTAAAAATAACCTCAAGTACTCACAAATGGTTTGCTTCTATGAAAACCACAGAGGCGTCAAAAACTTGACCAAAATCAGCTAAAAGATGTTGTCAGTGAAAAAGGGTCTGAAGAGGGTACAGACAAAGTAGTGACACAATTGGAGCAATACTTCAATATGTTCTGAACATGAGGGCAGTTAGATTCAGGTCGCAGCCTCTAATAAAAAAAATAATAAAGATAACTATTGTGCCCCTTATTTGAACAAATAAGGCGAATCTAAAGGAAACTCCTCAGAACCCACAACTCCGTATTTCACTAATGGGGAGAATCCAACAATTACTATCCTCCACAGCAAACTTACTTTTCCAATCTTGCATGTGTGAAAAGACAACTCTGGACCCCAAAAAAAAAATCCACCAGAAAAGCGGCATTTATGGTGCAGGATGCAGATGTCCGGAGCCGCTACCACGCATGCTTGCCTACATGCCCCCAGGCCAACTGCACATGCTCATGGGGCATGAGGGACAATTGTGCAGACGATTTTCAACACATTGGGAAGTTCATTTAAAATATTAAGCAATTGCCTATTCGTCTATTCTGAGTACGACAGCAGATTGTCTGCTGAGGAAGCCAATATTGGCGAAACATGTAGAGACTACCATTCAGGCTGTGAAACTACCATTCCAAGTCGTATATGGCATTAACCATGGTATATATTGCTTTATATATTGTTTGTGGATGGTTTTAAACAAATATTTTTAAATTTGTTGGAATAAAGATATATGTGCTTTAAAAATTTGTGATGATTACTTTGATACCTTAAAAATTCAGCAATTTTGCAATATTTGTTGGATTTTGTAAGGGATGTGGTGCCCCATGGGTCACTTTTGGTCACTTCTCCAAAACAGATTTTTTTCTACCCTGTACCATCTAGTTAAATGTTTGTAACCTGATTCCAGAAGCCTGTTGGATGTGGAGGCCTTGTGTGCAAAATATAATATGTTCTTGTGTTGTTCTTGGGTGAGCTGTAGTTGTAGATCTTTCTCCCATTTACAAAGCCTGAAAATAGTTCAGAGGACTCAATAAAGCATTTTATATAGTGTATGTCTCATAGTTGGGGGATCATCATATGAAAATTCAAAAGGTGTAAATTGAGAGAGGGTCCGCATAACTTGCCATTTTTGTAACAGCGGATCAGTCATCTCTTGAATGTTTGAGAGAGACAGAAGTGTTCCCTTCTGTGTAAAATATTTGAGCCTGAATTTAAATGCTGGCATAGGAGAATTGAATCTACTGTCCAAGATCCCTGGTTCAAAGTCCAGGTTGCCAATGATCAGGATCATTCCTTAGATCTGATATTTAGAGGCCATGATGCATTTTAATTTGCGTACAATTTTTATGCAGGCCATAGACAGTGCAAATTTCTTTCTTGTAACCATGGGTGCTGACAGGTGAATCCCTACTGCCGAGACATTGTATTCTCCAGGCAGGGGGGGCGGGGGAAGCCATCCGTGACTGACTGTCAGGGTTATTTTAACAGGGTTCTTTGGTCTATTGGAAGCAAACCTAAAAGTAAGGCCATGAGGATGTATGTCCTCCAGTTTCCGCACAGACCCCTGTGTCCTAAGGATGTAAGTCAACAAACTTTGAGTGGATTGCTCAGAAGGCTTTGTTGGTGAACAGGTAAGTAGGTTATCATTGAAGGTACCTCTTTGTCTTGCTTGTCATTTATAAAGATGTATTAAAGTCTGTGTAGTGGTATAATTTAGGGGGGGTTAAAAATGTTGCTGTTCCAGATTTTGTGAGGGAATCAGGCAGTGCATTCTCAAATTTGTTTTTGGGTTTGTGTTCTTCATTTCTCTGAGGTCAAGGTGCAGGTCCCTCTGGAGATGCCAGGTCTGGAGAATTTGTATTGGGACCAAGTTCAGGGAGTCGACCTGGTTCATTCAACATGTCCACTTTCCTAACCAATATATAAAAAAGGTGTCCTCACCTGTATGTCACCCCTGCCTGACATACCATATCCAACTGGGGCAGCACAGTGGTATAGTGGATAGCACTTTCGCCTGGCAGCAAAAGGGTCGCTGGTTTGAATCCCAACCACAACACTACCATGCTGGTAGGTAAATTAGATCTTGTCTAAATTGGCCCTAGTATATATGTATGAATGTGAGTTAGGGACCTTAGATTGTAAGCGCCTTTGAGGGTTGGGACTGATGTGAATGTACAATATATATGTAAAGCGCTGCATAAATTGACAGCGCTATATAAGTACATGAAATAATAATAATAACTATTGCTTCACGAACCCTCTCATGTTCACAGTAAAGCACATCAACACCCCATTGAACTCCAGTGGGCCACTAGCTAGGCTCTGCTCATGATTTCAAGTCTTATATTATAGGAACAAACCTGCAATAGCACATCCAAGGGACAGGTTAGCTGGTTATTGCAGGATCCAGGAACCTGACACACTTTGTTTGCTTGGGTTACATTATGTACTCCTGGACCCTGCATTCTGTGCATTATGTACTCCTGTGACCCTGCATTCTATTCATTACATACTCCTGGACCCTGCATTCTGTGCATTATGTACTTCTGTGTATTACACACAGAATGCAGGGTCCGGGAGTACACAATGCACAGAATGCAAGGGCCCAGAAGTGCATAATGCACATTATTCAGGGGACAAGAGTGTGTAATGCAGAGAATGCAGGGACAAGACTGTGTAATGCACAGAATGCAGGGGACAGGTGTGTGTAATGCACAGAATTCATAATTTGAATGCTTACCCCATAGGCACAAATTCTATCTCCTCCTCCTATAACAAATTCCTCCCATCCCCACTCCCAACACAAATCTTATTTCCCCTTCCTCAGCACAAGTCCCCCTCCACTCTCCCCAAATCCCTCCTACCAGCACAATCTCCCCTTCTTCTCCATCCCAGCACTTATCCCCACCCCCCCCCTCAATTCACCCTCCCAGCACAAATCCTCCTTCCCCCAATCTCTCCTGCCAGAATAAACAAATCTCCCCATCCACAAGCATGAGACGCATGCAGGACGGGGGGGGGGGGGGGACTGACCAAGATGGCGCACAATGAGGTAGCTCCTCACACTCAGGCTTGATACAGCACCTACCGCACTTGTCTATGGAGGAGAGAGCTTTACTTTTGGGTTAGGCGGCAGAGTGACCCTGAAAATCATCGGCTTCAGCCAGCACTAGCAGCAGCACCATACATCCTTGGAGCAGAGTGGGGATCACAGACACATCCGCCATGGAGGGAGGATCAGCGGACGAACTGGGAGTCTCCCTGGAGTAACTAGGGGTGAGACGCCGTAACCCTGTCTTCTGTCCGGCTGATCGGAGCGGAGGTATAGACGGCCTCAGGGGAGGGGAGTGTTCCCCGTAGTACCGATACACGAGCTCCCTGAGGGCAAAGGGGGTGGAGGAGGAAGGGCTGATGGTGATACCATTCTGACCCTCCCGGGGGGGTTGGAGTACAGTGACACCGTTGCCGGATCTCCTGCCTTGCAGAACGGTGGAGCGGCGGGAGTGGAAGCTTGGAGCTCGGAAGGGAAGGGGGATATTTCTGCCGTGTGGGCATTCCCCTTAGAGGACAGTACCTGTAATAGGTACAATCATCCCATAAACAGCAGCGGCTCTTCCGAGAAGTACACTGGCTTATGAGAGCCATACAGTATACCAGAGGCAGGAGATACAAAGGGGAAATAAACTCTCACGATCCTGGTGGTGGAGTCGGTCTTAGCAGGGAACAACCACTCTTACACACCTGGGGGACCCCTGGTAGTGTAGACAGAAAGTCCCAGATTGCAGGATGGCATGAGGGCTGGATGGTCACTGGTGGTGATGTGAGGCTCCAGATGGTCGTGCAGACTGAAGAGTGGTCGTGCAGGCTGGGTCGTCAACTGGAGGGGTCAGAGAGGCACAAATGGGGCAGGCAGAAGAATAGTCAAGTCCAAGCAGAGTTGGTTCACAGGCTGGCGGCAAGGTACAGAAGGGTCAGACAAGTGCATTGTCATGGCTAGCCGGGGTCGGTGCAGGCAGATAGGTAGCAGGTCAGGGCAAACCGGGTCGGTACACAGGAACAGGAACAACACAGGAAGCAGGTTTCAGGTAGGAGAGCTGAAGCTCACAGGTACTCAGACGCTGTAGAACGGACAGCACCTGCTGACAGGTGCAGGGAGCTTAAATAGGGCAGTTTGGCGCCGTTTCCCGCGTGCGCAGGTGGACGGCAAAAATTGGCAAAAAAGTCCAGAACATAGCCTGACTTCACCAGGCCAATCCTTTCCTAACACTGCCCCCCCCCCCCCCCCCAGGGGCAGCCTCCGGATGCCCAGCTTGGCCAGCTTGGCAGGGTTGTTATCCTGGAAGGTTTGGATGCAGGCATCAGCATGAAGGTTGGTTTCGGGTTCCCAAGAGCTCTCTTCCGGCCCGTAGCCCTTCCATTTTACAAGGTACTGGACCACACCGCCCCTTTTTCTACAGTCAAGTACAGACTCGACTTCGAACTCCTCTTCTCCATCGATCAAGACAGGGGCAGGGGGAGCGCCAGCTCTATTGGGGAAGGGTCCGGGGTCACCGGCTTTAACAGAGACACGTGGAATACCGGGTGTATTCTTAGAGACTGTGGGAGCTCCAACTCAAAATGGTTAACCTGGTTAACTTTCCTCTTAACTGAGAAGGGGTCAATGAACCGTGGGCCCAACTTCTTGGACGGGCAAGACAACTTCAGATTTTTGGTGGACAGCCAAGCTTTGTCACCAGTTTGAAGGTTAAGTTCACCTTGTTTTTTCTTATCGAAAGCAGTTTTCGTTGTTTCCTGCGTCTTGGCAAGTGTCTCTTGTAGCAATTTCCAATTGGACCTAAAAAATTGCGTGGCTTCGTGAACTGCAGGTAATGCTGTCTCCCCGGCAAGAGTGGGAAGCATAGTGGGGTGGAACCCATAATTAGCCCAGAAGGGGGACTGCTTTGTTGCAGAATGCACCGAGTTATTATAGGCGAATTCCGCCAAGGGAAACAGTGAGCACCAATCATCCTGAGAGTAAGCCGAGAAGCAACGGAGGTATTGCTCCAACGTTTGGTTTGTCCTCTCGGTCTGACCATTGGTCTGGGGGTGGTACGCTGTTGAGAAGGAAAGGTCGATCTCCAAGGCAGAACAGAGGGCCCTCCAGAAGCGAGACGTAAACTGGTCCCCCCGGTCAGACACAATGTTACCTGGAACACCGTGGAGCCAAAAAACTTCCTTGAGGAAAATTTCGGAAGTCTCCTTTGCAGTGGGAGTGCCCTTCATTGGGAGGAAGTGTGCCATTTTGGTCAACCTGTCCACTACGACAAAAATTGTGGTGTATCCTTGAGCCGGGGGCAGCTCCACAATGATGTCCATTGATATTTTGGACCACGGCCGGTCAGGAATGGGGAGAGGTCTTAACAGCCCCCAGGCTCGGGCTTTGTCTGACTTATTTCTGGCACAGGTGGAACAGGAGCGGACATAAGCCAAGCAGTCGTCAGGAAGCAATGGCCACCAGA
The DNA here is from genome assembly GCA_018402905.1 of Glandirana rugosa. Taxonomy (NCBI): domain Eukaryota; kingdom Metazoa; phylum Chordata; class Amphibia; order Anura; family Ranidae; genus Glandirana; species Glandirana rugosa. Next base: position 418,796 of record BLSH010258084.1, on the reverse strand, counting down.
AGGAGCGTGATACAAGCTCGGCAGTTTTCCGTGAGCCAAAGTGTCCGGCTAATTTATGGTCGTGGCACAGTTGCAGTATGGCAGAATGGAGCTCCTTAGGGACAAAGATTTGATTCTGGTGCCACCAGAGACCATCCTTCCAGGTAAGCCCTTGACCAGATAATCCCGGTTAGCAGGCTGAGGCTCTCCAAATCCGGGACAGCAGATCCTCCTCGGTAAGCAAGAAGTTCCTAGGCTGTATGATAGTGTCGGGGGGGAGCGGAAGTTCCCGGCTCCAAAAACATTCGAGAGAGAGCGTCGGGCTTGGTATTCTTCACTCCTGGGCGGTAGGTCAGGTGGAACTGGAATCTCGAAAAGAACAGTGCCCAGAGAGCCTAGCGAGGTCTGAGTCTCTTGGCCATTCAGAGGTATTCCAGATTTTGATGGTCCGTGTATATCAGGACAGGATGCTGGGCCCCCTCCAACAGGTAGCGCCATTCCTCTAAAGGAAGGCTATGACATCAGGGATGAGTAACTCCTGGTGTCCCTGGGGTGTAGATGCCGGAATGGGTTGAGTTTCCATGGTGACCTGGCCGGATTTAATGGCTGACCCATTGGCCAGGCGGACTGTCATCTTATGCGCCTTGGGGCGCAGGGGCATCTGGTGTAGCATAGCAAATGTCTGGTCTACAAAACAGCTACACACCCGAGTCAATAATCACTGACACTTGAACGCTCCCTCTGGGTAAGTGCAAAGAAACAGAGAGAGTCAGATGAGACATATTATTACAGGCTGACATTGAGTCCAGGTTGGCCAGAAGGGGCCGCTTATGCGCTTTGGAAGGACAGGTCCTCACCATGTGCCCGGCCTCGCCACAGTAAATGCACAGGTTCAGTGCCTGGCGCCGCTGTCTCTCTTCCGGGGTGAGAGATGGGCGCGGAAGGCCGATCTGCATTGGCTCAGGCAGGTCTGTAGGTCCAGAGGGAGTTGGTGCCGGAACCGTGCGATCGGGCACCTGGGGCAACATCCAGGTTAGGCGTGAGGCAGGAGGGGTCCTACGGCTCGCTTGGCCCAGCGTTCCCTAAGCCGCCGGTCTATCTGGATGGCCAAGTTAATTAAGGCATCCAGGGTCGCAGACACCCCAACACGGGCAAGTTCATCCTTCAATGGCTCAGCCAATTCCATTATGAACTGGTAGCAGAGTGCGGCGTCGTTCCACAATGTGTCTGCTCTCCAACGCCAGAACTCTGCTACGTAGCAGCCGACCCTGCTGTAGGGTGTGCAAGGTGGCCTCGGCTGTAGCCGCTAGGTGGGGATCCTGGTACAGCTGAGCCATGGCATCAAAGAAGGCGTCCAGGGTGGCAACTTCGGGTGCTGTCTGTTCCCAGAGGCGATGAGCCCAGACCTGGGGGTCACCCTGCAGCAGAGAAATGGTCAGGCCCACATTAGTTTTTTTTCGAGGGAAAAGGTGCACGGCTGCAGACCCAGGTACAATTCGCAGGAGCTGCGTAAGGTCCGAAACTTGCTGCGGTCCCCCGCAAACTTGTCAGTCAAGGGGACCTTTGGATCGGAAAGGCACTGCCACAATGGTGTGGGCTGCGGTGGCTCCACTTCCGGATGCGGAGGGCGCAGAGAGCTCACGCATTTCCCGCACTTCTCCCTCCAGCCGGGTGTAGCCCTCCTGTAGGTTTTTCGCGGCTTGTGTGAGCCCGGCTAAATGGATACACAGTTCGTCCATGGGTGAGGGTGTTCCCTGTGCAGACTCGGACTTGGCTGTCCGTTACTGTCACGATCCTGGTGGTGGAGTCTGTCTTAGCAGGGAACAACCACTCTTACACTCCCGATTCTGGGACCCCTGGTAGTGTAGACAGGAAATCCCAGAGTGTGGGATGGCACGAGGGCTGGATAGTCACTGGTGGTGATGTGAGGCTCCAGATGGTCGTGCAGACTGAAGAGTGGTCATGCAGGCTGGGTCGGCAACTGGCAAGTCAGAGAGGAACAAAAGGGGCAGGCAGAAGAATAGTCAAGTCCAAGCAGAGTTCGTTCACAGGCTGGCGGCAAGGTACAGAAGGGTCAGACAAGCGGATGGTCGTGGATAGTTGGGGTCGGTGCAGGCAGATAGGTAGCAGGTCAGGGCAAGACGGGTCGGTACACAGAAACAGGAACAAAACAGGAAGCAGGTTTTAGGTAGGAGAGCTGAAGCTCACAGGTACTCAGATGCTGTAGAACGGACAGCACCTGCTGACAGGTGCAGGGAGCTTTTAATAGGACCGTTTGGCGCCGGTTCCGGCGCGTGAACGCGCGTGAACGGCAAAAATCTGCAAAAAAGTCCAGAACATGGCCGGACTTCACCAGGCCAATCCTTTCCTAACATACGGTCAGAACCTTGCACTCTGGAAGTTGGATCCCAGGTAAGAACAAAACAGAACCTAATACAGGCAATGAACTGTCAAATATTCTATGGCACTTTTATATATTAAGAGGAAAGATGAACAGGATCTAATGCAAAAAAAAGGGAGATATTAGGAATGTTGCAACTAAAAGAAAGGAAGGACATAAGAAAAAAAGAATAAAATGCCTCCTAAGGGTTCCCAAACACAGAAGCAAAAGAAACTACCAATTAGGACTAAAGAGGGGAATATCCCTAAGGCTCAAAATATACAAAGTTTTCTTCACAGTAAGAGCTGTGAAAATGTGGAATAGACTCCCCCCAGAGGTGGTTTTGGCCAACAAGGTTGATTGCTTTAAAAACGGCCTGGATTCTTTCCTTAATGTAAATAATATAACTGGGTACTAACATTTTTAGGTAAAGTTGATCCAGGGTGTATCCGATTGCCTCTTGGGGGATCAGGAAGGAATTTTTCCCCCCGTTATAGCAAATTGGATCATGCTTTGCTGGGGTTTTTTGCCTTCCTCTGGATCAACTGTGGGTGAAGGATTGTATATGGGATTGTTTGGTTATATAAAAATTTTTTTTTTTTGGTTGAACTAGATGGACTTGTGTCTTTTTTCAACCTGACTAACTATGTAACTATGTAACAAAACACAGATATAAAGGGATATTTCCATCAGACACAACAGCAACCTGAGTCACTTAATACAGGAGACCTAGATACAACTTCAGTTAATTTAGAAAGAGAATCTGAGTGTCCTAAAGATAGTAGCAACCCACTGATAAATATACAAATCGAAACAACTGAAAAAGGAAGAACAGAAAAAGAACTGTGGGATATGGAAGCTTATATAAAATCTTTACCAACCAATGAGGATATGGATAAATTTGTATTCCATCTTGAAACATGCTATAAGACAGAAATACGAGAAATGAAAATATCCATGGAAAATACCCCCAAAAATTTGACACTATTGAATGGTAGTCTGAAAGAGAAAATCAGGAATTGGGCCATTGTTTAAAACAGGTTATTAACGATTGGGACAATCAAGAAAACAGGAGTAGGCGGAACAATATAAGGGTCAGGGGCCTACCAGAGGCAACTGGACCAGAAGAACTGATGCAAACCCTTAGGGGTATTTTCAACACACTGTTACAACAATTCCCAAGTGCAGAATTGATCTTAGACCGTGCACATAGATCTTTGGGCCCTAAAAACTCAGACCCCGTGAAGCACAGAGACGTCATTTGTAGAGTCCATTTCTATGATATTAAAGAAAATATGATGGTTGCAGCACGTCTGCAAAGAAAAATAGATTTTGATGGAGCAAAAATAATATTACTGCAAGACCTCTCTAAACATACTTTGTATTTAAAGAAAGTGGTGAAACCCCTGTTGCATGTTCTGAGAGAAAGGAAAATTCTATATAAATGGAGGTTCCTGTTTCAGATCCTAGTATATCACAAAGGAAGGAAGGCTACATTTCAAGATATTGAAGATTCTCCTGATTTTTTGAAAATTCTTCAGCTTCCCGAAGTGGAATTACCACAAAGGCCCCTAACATATCGGGAATACCCTATGAGATTCTATAGAAAAAAACGAACTTTCTTCCATAATGACATATAAAGAAAAGGGGAAAGGAGGGAAAAGGGGAAAAGAAAAATATAGAAATGGAGGGGTGGTGGGAGGGAACTGGAGGGAAACTGGAGGGGTTGGGTAACGGGTGGTCTTTTGAAGGTTAAGGATGAGTTTATGGGTTTTGTTTTTCTCTCTTTTTTTTTTCTTCTTACTTGTATAATATTTGAGATGATAGGCATACTAGGCCTTACACTTTTTTAATATGATTGAAATGTTCACTTAATCACTTAATAGGTAGCTAATCACACACGCTATAAATAATGAAAGTAGAGAGGAGTGTTGGGGCTGGGGGGTGGGGTTGTTTGTGGAGGGGATTTTTTTTTGGCCGTTCATCTAAATATGAATCACCGAGGTGGTCATAATAAACAAATCCTCTCAATTTAGAGAGGACAATACATACATTTCCTCAATGTAAAGAGGATAGGGCACATATCATACACAATTTTTTTTTTTTTTTTGTGTTTTGACCCACTTTTTACTTGAATATTTGAGATGATGGGCCTATAGGACTTTGCACCTTGTGGAGATGATCGAAATACACACATCACTTAATAGGTAGTGAATTACACAAATTAAAATATTTAGTAGAGAGGAGGGTTGGGGGGTGGGGTTGCCCCCCCCCCTTTTTTTTTTTGCTGTTCATCTAAACATGAATCATTGAGATGGTCACAATACACAAATCCTCTCAATTTAGAGAGGACAATACACAAATCCTCTTGAGGTAAAGAGGACAGGGCACATATAATATGAAAAACTGTTTTTTTTGTGTGTTCTGACCGATATTTGAAATGATGGGCCTCTAGGGCTTTTGCACTTTTTTTGGAGATGATTGAAATGGAGTGTTGGGGGAGGGGGCTTTTTTTTTAACTCTTTCCCTCTTGCTCCCTCGCTCCCTCTCTCCCTGTCTCCTGCCCTAACGCGTTAAAGGATAATGAGATGGAGACAAGAGAGAAGGAAAATAGAAGAATATAAAATATATAAGCCTGGGACAATTTGTGTGGTCAATCAAGTGGAAGTTCCTCCACGCCCTCAATTTAGGGATCTTACTGTAGTAAGGGTCGACAGATTAGTAAGTAGGGTATATGTTTTGGTGTGTGATTGTGATACTAAGGGGGAAATTTTAAAGTCTCTTTTTTTTTGGTTTCTTTTCTTCCTTTTTTTCTTTTCTCTTTTTTTCCACTTTCTAGGAATGGGCCCAGTCAAGTTTTGCACCTTTAGGCCTCATACACACGGGCGTTTTGTTATGCCACGTTTTTGGGCGTTTTTTGCTGCTCTCCATGTTATTCAATGGCCCTCTAAAACGTTGACGTTTTTGAGCAGTAGAGGGCGTCGGTGTTAGTGAGCTGTAGCTAGAACGTGGGACCAGTGCGTTCTGAAGCCGCAGCGTCATGGCGTTTTTGACAAAATGCTCAATAACGTTGCTTAACGTTGTATACACAGCGTTAAGTCTCGTCAGGCGTTCTATTCATAATCAATGGTTCCCTGAGGAGCACCCACGCCGAAAAAAACGGCGTAGGGTCCCCCCCAAAATCCATACCAGACCCTTATCCGAGCACGCAGCCTGGCAGGCCAGGAAAGAGGGTGGGGATGAGCAAGCACCCCCCCCCTGGACCGTACCAGGCCGCATGCCCTCAACATGGGGAGTATGGGTGCTTTGGGGCAGGGGTGGCTCTGCGCCCCTCATCCCAAAGCACCTTGTCCCCATGTTGATGGGGACAAGAGCCTCTTCCCAACAACCCTGGCCGTTGGTTGTCGGGGTCTGCGGGCGGGGGCTTTAACAAGGGGGCCCCCAGATGCCGGGCCCCCCACCCTATGTAAATGAGTATGGGGTACATCGTACCCCTACCCATTTACCTGGGGGAAAAAAGTGTACAAAAAAAAAACATTACACAGCTTTTTAAAATATTTTATTAAATCCGCTCCGGCATCTTCTCCCCTCTCTTCTTTCTTTGGCTCTTTTGCGGGGTCTTCTGAGGGGTTTTCTGTGGGGTCTTCAGCTCTTTTGCTCATTTTGCTACTGTCTCCCCGGCTAGCTTCTCCTGCCGCTGCTTCTTCTTCTCCTCCTCCTTCTTCTTCTGGAGATGTTGACTCGTCGCTCTCTTCCACTCGAATGCCGGGACCGTGCACGGTTGCCTTATATTGGCATGGGGCGGGCCACACGATGACATCATCATGAGCCCCACCCTGATGATGTCACATCATGGGGCGGGGCTGTGATGTGATGCCCCACCCCAGGATATGACATCATGAGGGTGGGGCTCATGATGACGTCATCGTGTGGCCCCGCCCCATGCCAATATAAGGCAACCGCGCAGCACGGACCCGGCATTCGAGTGGAAGAGAGCGACGAGTCAACATCTCCAGAAGAAGAAGGAGGAGGAGGAGGAGAAGAAGAAGCAGCGGCAGGAGAAGCTAGCCGGGGAGACAGCAGCAAAAGAGCTGAAGACCCCGCAGAAGACCCGCAGAAGACCCCGCAAAAGAGCCGAAAAAAGAAGAGAGGGGAGAAGATGCCGGAGTGGATTTCATAAAATATTTTAAAAAGCTGTGTAGTTTTTTTTTGTACACTTTTTTCCCCCAGGTAAATGGGTAGGGGTACGATGTACCCCATACTCATTTACATAGGGTGGGGGGCCCGGCATCTGGTGGCCCCCTTGTTAAAGGGGGCTTCCAGATTCTGATAAGCCCCCGCCCGCAGACCCCGACAACCAACGGCCAGGGTTGTCGGGAAGAGGCTCTTGTCCCCATCAACATGGGGACAAGGTGCTTTGGGGTGGGGGGCACAGAGCCCCCCCTGCCCCAAAGCACCCATACTCCCCATGTTGAGGGCATGTGGCCTGGTACGGTCCAGGAGGGGGGGCGCTTGCTCGTCCCCACCCCCTTTCCTGGCCTGCCAGGCTGCGTGCTCGGATAAGGATCTGGTATGGATTTTGGGGGGGACCCTACGCCGTTTTTTTCGGCGTGGGTGCTCCTCTTAAAATCCATGCCAGATCGAAGAGCCTGGTATGCTCTTGGGGGGGACCTCTCGCAATTTTTTTGCGGGGGTTCCCCTTTAACACACCTAGCACACAAGTCGCGCCGCAAGTCGGATCACCGTGATCCGACTTCTGGTGCGGCTTCTATTCAAATCAATGGGCTCCCATAGGGAACCATTGATTTTGAATAGAGGCAGAAAACGCCGCAAAAAGCTAGCGTGAAAAAACGTGCATTGACATCAATGCAAAACGCCAAGCAAAACGTCAGTTTTTTTCCCTGACGTCAGGCCCAGCGTTTTGCTTATTTTTGTGCAAACACCCGTGTGTATGAGGCCTTAACATCAGAGGATTGAATTCCCCAACCAAGAGATTGCAAATTCTACATTTCCTCCATAAACAAAAGGTCAGTGTTGTTTTTCTCCAGGAGACGCATTTCCGCTCAAATCACATATACAGAACAAGTATTATACAACATGGTATCATGATACATTTTCTTATTCTAAATCCAGAGGTGTCCCCATAGCAATTCATAAATATCTTCCCCATCAGGTTTTTGGATAGTTGGAGGAGCAGGGACGGAAGATCACTGCTCCTAAAGGTATCCATTTACGGAGAAAAATACACTTTCATTAATTTATACTTACCAAATCAAGAGCAAATTAAAACAGGGATAAAAATGGTGACAGGCCTAATGGAAAAAGCAGAAGGCATCACGTTGATAGGAGGAGACTTCAACTTTGTCCTAGATATAAATTTAGATACCACTGCAGCTCGACTATTCCAAACTAACAGTCAAGCGAATACATTTAAGAACATCATGGATAAACATAAGTTGATAGACATTTCTCCACCCAAAAGATAAAGACTATTCTTTTTTTTTGAAAATCCATAATACGTATTATAGACTAACCTTTTTTCTTATAAATCATATAGCAATCTCGATGGTATCTGCCTCTGAGATTGGCAATTTTGTTTGGTCAGACCATGCCAAATCATATAAAGACAAGATGGTCATGGAGACTTAATGAAAATTTACTGATGGATGAGGCTTGCATTTCAGAAATACACCAAGCTATTGAGAACTTTACAATAGACCATGTAAATGATGAAACTTCTCCCCCCATGCAGTGTGAAACATTAAAATGCATTCTAAGGGGCTTATTCATAAAGCACGGGACCAGACTAAAAGCAATTGGAAATAATAAAATATCCTTATTATAAAGGATATCTCGATATTAGAAAAAACCCATAAACAAAACCCCACTCCAACAAACTTAATTACTTTCACGGATAAACAAAGGAAACTACAAACCCTATTGAATAAACAGACACTGAGATTGAGAAATAAAAATTGGGCATTATATTATCAACAAGGGAATAAAACGGGCCGACTTCTAGCATGAGCATTGCGACAACGTATAGCTGTAACTTCCATAATAAATTTTCAACAAGAATCGGGGAAAATCACATATGACCCTAGAGAAATAATAAAACCTTTTCAAACTTACTATTCTAAATTATATAACATCACCAGCCACAAAACAGGAAAAAATTTAGAAATATTTTGTCAAAAAATACAACTATTTATTAAAGAAACAGCAATACCAACCTTGCCTACTGAAAGGGTAGAAGAACTGGAAAAAGATATCTTAACAGAGGAAATCCAAAACATTATTAGATTACCGGCCCTAGGCAAAAGCCCGGGCCCAGATGGATTTACCTCACGGTTTTATAAGATATTGGAAGAAACTTTGACACCAATATTGAATAAAATATTTAATTCAGTCTCCGCCTCCCGGTCCTTCACCCCACAGAGGATGGAAGCACATATTACAGTTATCCCTGAACCCGAGAAAGATCATATAATATGCGGAAATTATCAGCCTATTTCTCTCACAAACATTGATTTGCGAATTTATGCTTAAATTTCAGCAAATAGACTTACTGCAATATTGCCCACATATATTCATTTTGATCAGACGGGTTTTACGATAGGTCGGGAGGCTAGAGACAATACACTGAAGACGATTATTTTAATGGAATACGCCCAGAGATGCGCCATCCCATTCGGTCTTCTCTCCATAGATGCTGAAAAGGCATTTGACAGGGTGGGATGGTGCTTCTTAGAGGAAACAATGAGACAGTGGGGTGTGGGGCCCCATTTGCTTCAGAGAATTATGGCCTTATACTGCAACTTAAAGGCGAGAGTCCAGATAAGTGGTATTCTTTCAGATCTGATACATATTACAAACGGAGCTCGACAGGGATGTCCCTTATCCCCCTTATTATTCCTGTTGGTGATGGAACATCAGATTACAGCTATCCGTAACAACCCGGATATACAAGGGATTAAGATCAAAGTCAAGGAATATAAAACATCAGTATATGCAGATGACCTATTATTATATATTACCAACCCAATCGTAACAATGGCAAATCTCATCCATGAATTTAGGCGATTTGGGATGATGAGTAACTTTAAGGTGAGCTACGAGAAATCGGAGGCCTTAAATGTCTCTTTAAATAATAAAACTCAATGTCATCTTCAGGAGAATTTTCCCTTTAAATGGCAAAAAGTGGCCCTTAAATACTTGGGAATATATATACCCCAAGATCAAAAAAAAAAAAAAACTGCAAGAGCTGAATTATAACCCATAAATCAACAAGATAGTAAAAACACTCCAAAAATATGATAAAAAGCTCCTCTCGTGAATGGGCAGGATAAATGTAAGAAAAATGGATATATTGCCAAAGTTGCTATAAGTATTTCAAACAATTCTATTTCAACCCTGTCCTCAAGTACCCCCAACAGGCCATGTCTGCAGGTTTTCCTTTATCTTACACAGGTGCGTTAAATCAGAGTCAATGGCTTGGTATTATGGACAGCTATTTTAGCTAAGAGAGATTCTCAAAACATGGCCTGTAGGGGGTACTTGAGGACAGGGTTGAGAACCACTGCTGCACACTACAGCCCTGTTGTGTTAACTACGAAATGCTATAGGAGAGTTTATATGGGAATATAAAGTTCCTCGAATTAAAAGAGAAATACTAATTAGGACAAAGTTAAAAGGAGGACTAGCCCTCCCGGACTGCACATATAACAAGAATGGTGGATTGGTTCTATAATTCGGACTGCAAACAATGGGTAAAATTAGAGGAAGGCATTATTGACATGAAGCTGAGGTCTCTGCTGTGGGTAGCACCCAAAAGCCGACCCGGGATGGAAGAGATGCCATCCCGGGTCTATTTAACTTTAAGGGTCTGGGACTCATTAATGAAAAATCTACCCAAGTTGGGCCCATGACACCATTGTTTTCAACCTGCAGCAGAGTCATCTGTCTTTTTAAAATGACATAGAGAAGAAAACACTAGGCTGTTTCAAACTCTGAAAACCCCTTGAGTATGCTAGGGGAGGAAAATAAAAATAATTGGATGCAATATAAAGCAATTGCAAACATATATTCACTTGTTAAATCAAAGATCACCACAAGAGAGACCATTATCAGAATTTGAAAAGAAACTGTTGCGGACAGAAAAACCCACTGTTAGGAACAGTTTCACCTGTTGGTGGCACTGTAGCCCCCAGACATAGGGGCTGCAGTTCCAGTGTCCACCAGCGGAGGTCTCTCGGCAGTCAGGAGCGGATATCATCTCCTGCAATCAAGCATCACCTGAGACTGTTTGCAGGAAGTGTATTTAAACCTGGGAGTGCTGTGTTAGTTCGCCTTGGTATTACTTCCCTGTGCCTCTGAAAACCTGCGTCCTGAAACCTGCATCCTGAACCCTGAATCCTGCTTGTCCTGCTCCCCGGTTCCCTCTGACTGATCTCCCGTGGATGACCCTGGCCTGGCTTAAAGTTTATGGTTTGGACTTTCCCTTCTACTCTAGTTATATGCTTTTGGTTGGCTTCACTATTGCTATTTTGATTGTTTGTGCGTTTTAGTTCACTGTCACATATCTTATAATAAATCCTCTTATTTCAGTTACACTTGTGTTTGGTATTTTCTGTGCAGTCCACACATTTCTGGTCACTCCAATTTTCTGACACCCACTCATGTACTGTAAACAATATATAATTGCCTGCTCCCTACAAAATTTGAAGAAGAAATAACATACTTAAATAGATGGGAAACGGAGTTGGGAACAAAATACTGATACCAGACTGGGAGTGGTCCCTGATACTAATACATTATCTCCCTCAACTAGATACCAGGAAAGGAGATTACAAAATCATAGCTAGGTGGTATCGGTGTCCAGTTGACTTACATAAAATGAACGATAATTCAGAAAATTGCTGGAAATGCAACAACACAGGAACAATGTCACACATGTGGTACTTCTGCCCAAGAATATGGCAATTTTGGTCAGAGATATTTAATATATATAGAGGAATTACTAAATCCACCTTGCAACCAGATGCTTATATTTCTGTATTGTCAATAATTCCTGGACCAATAAAATCTATTAAAGAGGGAATTTTGTGTCACATGTTGACAGCTGCGAGAAGAATCATGGCAACTGGTGGAAGGAGGCCACTCCATCAATTGCAGATTGGGTGTGTGAGTTGGGTGAACTGCGCTCTATGGAGGAAGCAATTAAAACAGAAGAAGGTTCAAAAGAACAATTTTTCAAAACATTGAGGCAATGGGATGAAGCTCAAATTATGGGGAAAATAGCAAAATACATAAAATAAGGGACTAGACTTGAGTGGGGCTTAGCAGACCCCTTTTCCTTTCTTTTTTTTTTTCTCTCTTGGTTGAGTGTGGAATGCAAGGTATATGTGGGTTAGGGTGGGGGGGGGGGGTTTAAGTGTATTATAGACAGGGATAGTAGAGTAGAAACGAGAATGGACATGGAATGAATATAGGATCTAAAGGCTTAATATAGCTTATGAAGATAAAAACGGACAGAACTGGACAATCTTTAATATGTAATACTTATAATAATAAGCTATAAGAAATATAAATACGAATATAAGGAAGGGATAAAATAACATATAGAGTACACTGCAGCAGTAATCCACATAATTTGAATAAGACTATTCCAAAAGTATAAGTGTATGTAGTGGTGGGGAAGGAGGGGAAAGAAAAGAGGGAAAGGAAGGGAAGGGAGGAAAGAAAGACAGGATACTGTCTAATCCTGATGTTTTATGATGATTCTATGATCCTTTTATCCTATTTGATGGATTATTCCTTTTGTATGTTGAAAATATTTAAAATTAATAAAAAGAGAATTATAAACAAATCTCCCCATCCAGCACAACCACTTCTCGATCCTGGCACAAATCCCCCCCCCCCCCCCCCGCAATCCTCTCCAGCACCAAAAATCATCCAAATCCCCACACCAGCACAAACTGTTTTTCCAGTTCTATCATAAATTGTCCCACCCAATCCCCCCTCCCAGTACAAATCCCCCCTATACCTCCCAACCATCCTGGATTTAGTGGGAACTTCTGGTATTTGAACAAAATCCAGGCTGAGTGCTGAAACCCAGTGCTAGAGCAAGTTCTGGCACTTTGCTCCACTAACTTAACCGGCAGGGGTGTGCTAGCTTGGGATCCCAGACACTGCGATTGCCCCCTCTGTAGCATTTGGCATCTCTCAGCATCTCCCAGCACAAGTCCTCTACCATCCCAAAGCAACCCTCTGCACATATCCTTTTACCAACCTGAAATCACTCTCACCAGTGTACATTTTGTTACCTGAGATGGCAGGTGTCCTGGGTGCCAGTGCTAGTTAGCACACCTCTGCCTGGCCCATTAGTGAAGCCCAGTGTGAATCCCTCAGTTCAACCAAAAAATGTCAATGTTGTAATCCATGTAACAAGGTTGGGGTGTCCTCGCGCTACTATGATGGATCTCGTGGTGGTTGAACTAGGTTGCTGCTGTACCTGATTATATGACAATATAAACAATGTTTGTGGGGAGTAGGTGGTACTGCGCAGCCTATCGTTATAGCTGTGTCTGTTAAAGTCCCTCTAGTGGTTTGGGACAGGTGGGTTTTTTTCTCTGTTCTAGTGTTCTCGATATTATGCCTCACTCTTTATAGTGTGTGAGGTCCCAAAAATGCAGGGTTCGTGTAGGTAAGATTATTACTGGTGATGAAAGTGGAGTAGTCACGTGACTTCTTCAGGGTGCGTGACGTGACGCAACGCGTAGGCTGTTTCCTGTATTGCTGGATACATAGTGAGAGGCGCCCAGACGCCGCTGTGTATTTTTAAAGAGATTTCACCTTTTTTCTGTAAATACGGTTTTTAATTGGGTAAATAAAAGCGTGGGATTGGTGAGCGAGACCCAAAAGAAACCTTGATGTGCACATGTTCTAACTCATAAAGGTGAGAGTTCTGAGAGCACTTATTCGATCGAAGCACTGATTAAAGGAATCCTTTTGGGGCTAATACACCCCCCTGCAAAAGAGGCTTTCTTCACTTATATGGAGCACCAATCATTGTAAATGGACACTTGGAGCACAAGTCACTGATATCACTACCACCACGTTATTTAAAAGAGGACTTTTTTAATTTTTAATCTAAGCCGTCAGTTAACATACCTATATATGTAATTTATTGTGTTTTACCACCATTTGCATAATTGTATTCGCATATTGAATCACTGCACTTTATGATTATTTATTATTTTTTATGTATAGCCGCCATTTTATATATATTGATTTTGCTGTGTCTTATCATCTACATAATTGGAGTCACATATTTGAGTACTGCACTTTATATCTGCGTTTTAGATTGAATATTTTATATATTTTATATATTTTCCAAAGTTGAAAACATAATTAGAAGGGTAGCTAATATTAGAAACTACTCCACTTTCATCACAAGTAATAATCTTACCTACATGAACCCTGCATTTTTGGGACCTCACACACTATAAAGAGTGAGGCATAATATCGAGAACACTAGAACAGAGAAAAAAACCCACCTGTCCCAAACTACTAGAGGGACTTTAACAGACACAGCTATAACGATAGGCTGCGCAGTACCACCTACTTCCCACAAAAAATGTTGTAATCCATAATGAAATAGATGGCCAGCAAAAAATATAAATGGATAAAATAAATCTTTTATTAATGCTAAGGGTCCTGTCACACAAGAGGAGCCCGTTTTGACAGGCTCAGCGGGGATCCACCCGTTGATCCCCGCTGAGCCGGTGGATGACAAGTCCGTCTCTGCACTCTGTGCAGGAATGGACCTGTCAGAGCTCCGCTCTCCTCTATGGGGGATCAGATGAACACGGACCGTCTGTCCGTGTTCATCTGATCCACCAGACGGATGGAAAATAGGGTTTCAATACACTATGGTTGGGTAACCCCTTGCATAGGTTTGTGATGTGCTCATTGAGCCTAGTCTGTAACATGCACACCGTGCGTCCGACATACTGGAGACCACGTGGACATTGAATTGGTTATACCACGTTCCTTGTTGTGCATGTTATAAAAGATTTTATGGGATAAGATTTAGATGTCTGCCTCAAATTAAACACTTCAAACTTTCTACATTTCTGCATGTACAGCCAGCAGGCTTTACATTTATTACAGGGGTACCTGGAAAAAGACTGTTTTTTGGGGGGTTCTACCACATTTGGGGCTATACTAAGTCTCAACGGGGAAACCCCTCTATACACAACAGCTGGGGCCTCCGGCAGCAAAGGACCCAAAACTTTATTTTTGAGGACCCCCCAATGCTTACGCAGAATCCTCTTGATGGCATAATGTTGTGTAGAATAAATGGTAAAAAATGCATGGCTAAATGTACAGGGTGGGCCATTTATATGGATACACCTTAATAAAATGGGAAGGGTTGGTGATATTAACTTCCTGTTTGTGGCACATTAGTATATGTGAGGGGGGAACTTTTCAAGATGGGTGGTGATACGAGATGTGCAGCACCTGAAACTACGGATACTGGAAGCCTGTGCTAGCATTTCTCCTGCGGTGTTGCTATCAGTGTGTGAAGAATGGGAGAAGAGGGTTGCATTGACAATCCAACACAATGGGCAGCACATTGAACACATTTTATAAGTGGTCAGAAACTTGTAAATAACTCATGAAAGAATAAAGTTACATTAAAACCAAGCACACCATTGTTTTCTTGTGAAATTCACAATAAGTTTGATGTGTCACATGACCCTCTTCCTATTGAAAAAACAAAAGTTGGATTCAAAATGGCCGACTTCAAAATGGCCACCATGGTCACCACCCATCTTGAAAAGTTTCCCCCCTCACATATACTAATGTGCCACAAACAGGAAGTTAATATCACCAACCATTCCCATTTTAATAAGGTGTATCCATATAAATGGCCCACCCTGTAGAATCCGTTTGCACTGTTACTTTTGACTTTAACAAATCCACCCCGTTTTTATTTTCTACCAGCTGAAAAAGTCTCATCTAGGTCTTTATCAGAATAACCCCTATCCAAGAACCTGTGTCTCATGAGGCCAGCCTCTCTGACAAAATTGTTTCTATCCATACAGTTCCTTTTCAACCTGTAAAACCGGCTTTTTGGAACTGAAGGAAGCCAGGTGGGGTGGTGCCAACTTTTTACATCAATAAATCTATTGCATTCCATCTCTTTAACAAAAGTGGATGTCATCAGTTGACCATCTATAATTTTATTATTTAAATCCAAAATATGGATCTCCTCTCTGCTGCATTCATGAGTTAGAAGGATCCCTTTATCACTATCATTCAAGACCTTCACAAAACGGCTCAAAGAGTTAAAATCTCCATCCTACAGGAGGAGGATATCATCTACTGTATATACACCTTTTCCAGAGCACTAATTCAGGTCTGTGCACCTTATAAGTGGCGTTCTCCTCCCATTTGGCCATAAAGAGGTTGGCCATGCCGGATGCAAACTTGGCCCCCTCTGTCCCCTGAAGGTAATATTGCCCATTAAACCAGAAGTAATGAGGGTTTACCCTGCAGAAGATATTTGACTGCTTCATGACCATGTTTATGAGATATTGTCATGTACAACGATGACACATCAGCAGTGGCTAGAATATAGGTGTGGAATATAGGTGTAGAATATAGGTGTAGAATATAGATGTCCATGTGATGGACGGACTGGAGGATGTTAATAACCTACATAACCTATGTGGTATCCTTCAAGAATGAAGGAGTATTACCTACCAGCAGTGGCAAAATTGTATCTATGGATCTACCTAGCCGCGATGTCACCAAATCAATACCACTGATGATCAGTCTATCAGGGGGATTGTTCATGTTCTTGCATATCTTGGGTAGGTAGTAGATAACTGGCACTCGCGGGGCCAACAGGTCCTCTTTTTGTTATACTGCATTGAACTTTTTAGACTTTTGACACCCCCCCGGGAAAAAACTCCCTCTAGTGGAGTTACCAATACCTTGGGGGGTATGGTACCGCCCCTGTCCTGTGATGGAAGGGGATGGTTCCTGGGGGAATTCCACTGTTCAACATATTGCGATGGATGTTTAGTAATATACCCATCATCAAATTGCCCCCCCCCGGGTTATCTAGTGGTTCAAATCTACTGTAAGTCTCCACTGGTGGCCTATAGGGTGTGTAAGGGTGGCCCTGTTTACCCATCCCACTTCCCCTGCAGGGTACAAAATCCCTGCCGGATGACAAAGGGTGGCCCCCTATTTGGGTTGAAAACAGGTCTCCCGGGCTCATAACCAGCCTGTTGTGCTCTAGGGGTCCCCGGATTTGGATCAGCCCATGCTCTAAGGGATGATCCTCCATCCATTCTACCTGTATTGTTAGACACAGGATTAGGACCCTGTGTGTCATTAACCGGTTCCGTACTGGCTTGCGTATATTTACTGCTGCAGTGAGGCTCTATTCCACAAATTGCCGTCTATAAACGGTGATCGCAGGCAAGGCCAGGGGACCGTTCACTCTACAGGAATAGACCAATGATTTATGGTCTATTCCTGTTGATCGGTCCTAGCGAATGGGATGCCTCCCTTGTCTGTGGAATGTAAACACAGACAGTGGAAGTGACGTCATCTCCCCTCTCTGCATCCTTTTCCATTGCAGAGAGGAGAGAGAGAGAGAGACATCAAAACGTGAGTTGCACCAACACTACACTAACACCAGTACACATAGGCACACTTTTAACCCTTTGATCGCCCCCTGATAACCCCCCCAGTTAACCCCTTCACTCCTGTCACCCCCTGTCACTGTGTCACTGAGTGCAGCGATCAGATCGTTCACTGATCGCTGTACTTGTGACCCTTGTGACATTTATCAGTGTTAGGGTAGGTAGTATTAGGCCTAGGTAGGTGTAAATACCCCCCTTACCCCTCTAATAACGTTTTTAACCCCTTGATTGCCCCCCTGTCACCTGTGAACACTGTATAAGTTTAATGGGTGACGCTAGCTAGATAGTTAATTTTTTTCCCCCATCAGATTACCCGCCGTATATATAATATATATATACACATTTTATAGGTTTTAACCCCCCGATCACCCCGCGGTGTCCTCAGTTAGGTTTTAGCATGCATTAGGGTCAGCGTAAACACCAGGCAGGGCCAGTTAGTTAGGTACTCTGACACGCATACACACACATTAGATAGGTGTTAGATACTATTGCAGTATCTTATCAGATCAATATCTGATCTGATCAGATCTATATTAGCGTCCCCACTAGATTAGTGTTCTAATGTGGGATCAGCCCAGATACCTGCTAGCACCTGTGTTTAGCCCCTCCGCCCAGCCCAGGCCAGCCCACCGAAGTGCAGGATCAATAGATCGCTGACACTTACCAAACACAATACACATACCTGCAGTTATTGCAGAGATCACGCCCGATCCCTGCGAAATCTGACAGTGATTTTGGTAGCGACTTGAAATAGGCTCTGACAACCAGGTGCGCTTTTTTGCCTGTGAGTCACACTAATGTGCCGATAAATTTAGAGGCTAGCATGTCAAATCCGAGGTACACTAGAGAAGAGGCCTACTCGTTGCTGAGCATGACAGATGAGAGTGTTGGGGAAGCCTCACTGTCAGAATCAGGCTCGGTATACGATCCCGTAGACAACAGTGGCTCCCTGTCAGATAGCTCATTCTGCTGTCGCTGAGCTGCATAAACCGCAGGGCTCTCGTATGGAGCAGAGAGCCAGTACTAGCGCTGCTACTCCTTCTGGTGATCTGGCAAGCACCAGCAGCCTAGTACATCCTGGTCATAGACAAACCAGCACTGCAGTAACACTTGGTGATGTGGCGAGTCCCATAAGTGCAGTTCAAGCTGGTGTGTCTATCACAAGTAGTCTCCCACAGCCCCGAAGAAGACAAACACAGGCCCGCAGAGCCCATAGTGCCCTTCCTGCCGCACTTGCAAACCCTGATTGGCAACCCACCACTGATGCAGCACCCGTACGTCCCCCATTCACTGGCCAACCTGGAATTCAGGTGAATACAGTTGACTTTCGGTCCATTGATTTTTATTCGCTGTTTTTCACCAAAGATCTCTATAGTAGAGTTGAGCGAACTTCTAGAAGTCCGGGTTCTGCTGGTTCGGCCGAACTTCGGGACAAAGTCCGGGTTCGGGTCCAGACAGAACCCGAACTTTGTCCCGGACCCCGGACCCCATTGAAATCAATGGAGACCCGGACCTTTAGGCACAAAAAATGTTGTAAAATAGTCCTGGAAGGTCCTAGAGGTCTGCAAAAGGAAGGAAATGTGGGTAAGGGTGGGACAATTGACCTACAAAGAAATGGGGACAGGGAAATAACTTTAAATATTTTTAAAAAAATAAAAACATAAAAAATGCAAAAATGGAGATCATCTTCAAAATGGGTCTAAAAAGTATTAATTAACATTAGAGGCCATAGAACTGTTCTAAAATCATCTTCAAACTGTGTCAAAAAAGTATAAATAAGCCGGGAGTACCCATATCACTGTTCTGCAAAATGTGTGTATCACTTTAAATGAAACCGGAAATCAGTGCACATCTCTTCTGCACAATTATTTCAAGTCTGTGTGTCACTTTAAATCAAACCGTCAATCATTGCACATCTGTTATTCACACTTCTTTTTAAAGTCTGTGTCACTTTAAATGAAACCGTCAATCACTGCACATCTGCTATTCACACACATCTGTTCTGCACCAGAACAGATGTTATTCACACATTACATCTGTTCTGCACACATCTGAAAATAGTTTAGAACACTTTACCTAAAACCGGGGAGGAACCATACACCTGTTCTTCAAACATCTGGAATCTGTGTGACAAAATACAGCATGGAGAAGAGCATGCATATGGTTGTGCTCTTCACACACAGTTTGCAGATGTTTTCAGAACAGTGATATCATATCAGTGATATAATATGATTGTTATGAAAACATCTGCAAACTGTGTGTGAAGAGTGAAACCATATGCATGCTCTTCTCTATGCTGTATTTTCAAACACACTATCCAGATGTTTGAAGAGCATGTGTATGGTTCCGCACCCGGTTTTAGGTAAAGTGTTCTATTCTATTTCCAGATGTATGAAGAACAGATGTAATGTGTGAAGAACATCTTTTCTAGGCAAAGAAAAGATGTTGTGTGTGAATAACAGATGTGCAAGCATTAGCGGCAATAAGAAAAGTGACAGACTAAAAAGAAGTGTGAAGAACACTTCTTTTTAGAAAAGAAAAGATGTTCTTCACACATTACATCTGTTCTTCATACATCTGGAAATAGAATAGAACACTTTGCCTAAAACCGGGTGCGGAATCATACACATGCTCTTCAAACATCTGGATAGTGTGTTTGAAAATACAGCATAGAGAAGAGCATGCATATGGTTGCGCTCTTCACACACAGTTTGCAGATGTTTTCAGAACAGTGATATCATATCCGGGTTCGCTCTACAGTCCGGGTTCGCTCAACTCTACTCTATAGGTCTATTGTGAACCAAAGCAATTTATATGCTGGTCAATGCATCGCCGCTAATCCCCATTCGTCACTTGCCAGAGATTGGAAACCGATTTCGGTTTCCGAATTTAAGACCTTTTTGGGCCTTACCCTCAACATGGGCATACATAAGGAACCTGAATTGTGGTTATATTGGTCCACTGACTCAATTCATCATATGTATGTCTTCTCGGCTTGCATGGCCAGCACACGATACCAGCAGATCCTGCAGTTCATGCATTTCAACAACAATGAACTTTGTCGTCCACAGGGTGGCCCTGAATATGATCGGCTCGGGCTCCACAAAATTCAGCCCATCATAAACCGCTTCTATCAGCAGTTCACAACATTTTTTATTCCCAACCAAATTGTGTGCGTGGACGAGTCCCTGATTAAATTTGCTGGCCGTCTTTCAAGATGTATAAGCTCTGTCACAGGGCCACAGGCTATACATGTAGTTTTATGCTTTATGAGGGCAAAGATAGTCACGTGGAGCCGGAAGGATGCCCAGACTACATAGGGAACGCTGGCAAAATTGTGTGGAGCTTGGCGTCACCCTTATTCAGAAAGGGGTACCATTGGTACATGGACAATTACTACACAAGCTTGCCACTTTTTAGTCACTTTTTTGATCACCAAATTGGCGTATGTGGCCAATTATCGCCGGGCCTTCCCCCAATGGCTGGTAGAATCCCGACTTAGATGGGGGGGAGAGAGCCTGCTTGAGAAGTAGTAATTTGCTTGCGGTGAAGTGGAGGGATACAAAGAATGTTTTCGTTCTTTCCTCCCTTCATGCACACACGGCTGTCCAAATTACAACTGTGACTGGTGTTGTGGAGAAACCCCTCTGTGTCCACGAATATAACCAAAATATGGGAGGGGTGGGCCTCAATGACCAGTTATTGGCGCTGTACTTAATTGCCCGTAAGTCCAGACGCTGGTACAAAAAAGTGTCTGTTTACTTATTCCAATTAGCTATGCTGAACGCTTATGTGTTATACAAAACGTCAGGACGGAATGGATCTCTCCTTCAATTCCAGGAAGAGATCATCAGAGCCCTGCTGTGTTCAGCTGGCTCTGCACCCCATGTTCCCAATCCAAATGCAGTATGCTGTCTGCATGGACGTCATTTTCCACATGCCATCCCTGGTACCCCTACCAACCAAGCCCCCCAAAAAAGATGTTGTGTCTGCCGACCACACGGATACAGGCGTGACACCCGATATTATTGCCCATCCTGTTTTGACCAGCCTGGTCTCTGCATCGGTGACAGTTTTGAGAGCTAGCATACACTAGTTGAGTATTAGCGTAGGGAACAGAACTACACAGGAATAAGGCACACTGTCACAGGGTCTCCAAAGATGTCACCGCATTTTTAGAGACCCTAACCGTTACTGTTATAAAAAAAAAAGCGTACCAAAAAAAAAAAAATTAAAACGTTATAAAAACCAAAAATAAATAAATAATAAAAGCCAAAAACAGTTGTACATTTCTTGTTTTTCTATATATTTTCTCTCTATTCTCTTTCTATTGCTCTCTCTATTGTTTATGCATACCTGTAATGTTTTGTTGCTGTTTATTGTCATGTTTTTTTTTTTTTTTTTTTTTTTGCAGGTGTGTAATGTTTTTATAATGTTTTCCAGTAATGTTTTATTATTTTTTCTTCTTAGCAGGAATGTTATTTTTTATGTTACTGTGTTTTATTAATCTTTATTTGGTTTTCAGGTACGCCAGCTGCAGCACTGATTTATTTAGGGTGACAGCAACAGCGTTTGCTCCCACCATATATAAAGCAGCGACTCCAGTGCTGTTGGAAAGGATTTCACCACCACAGTTAAAAAAAGAGCATATTTCCCGTAGCATAGGGGCAAGGGTGGAAATTGGGGCACATTGCCCCATGCTCCTGTATATGTTTTTAAAAAGGGGCTATGCCCACCATTAGAAGTGGGAGGATGAAGGGAGGTTTTCTAATTTTTTTTTAACATATGCCCAACAAGGACCAGCGACACAATAGTACGTTGCTGGTGTCAAGAGTGGTTATACTAGAATCATGCATGCAGTTATAAGTATCATCTAGGTATCGTTCTTTTCAGCTGGCGGTCGGCTTTCATGTAAAAACAATCCTAGTAGCTGATTAGTTGCTAGAATGCTTTTACAAGCAGTGGGAGGGAACACCCCCCCTCCTTCCGGCCGTCTTCCATGGTTTTCTCGGACTCTCCTGTCCCACTGGGGAACCCGAGAATGCAGCTGGTTCCGACAGCTGACTATAGAGCTGATTGAAGACTAGAATGGCTCCAATCATCTCTATGGCCTAAGATACCGGAGGCTACAAGCATTTCATGACTTTGGTTGCGCCGTGATAACAATAAAAATAATAGAAAAAAAGATGAAAGGGGCAGTGTAAAAATAAAATAAAAAGCAAAATTAATAATTTAAAAAAAATGCACCTGTGTCCCCTCCGTGCATGCGCACAAAGGTGAACGCAAGCGCCGGTCTCGTGTCGTATGTAAACAGCAATTACACCATGCATGTGAGGTATCAATGCGAACGTCAGATCGAGGGCAGTAATTCTAGCAGTAGACCTCCCCTGCAGATCTAAAGTGGTAACATGTAAAGGCTTTTAAAGATGTATATATTTTGTCGCCTCTGCGCGGGTATGTGTTATTTTTAAAGCATATCATGTTTGGTGTGTATGTACTTGGCATGAGATCATCTTTTATATTTCACCATATATTTGGGCAATATGGTGTGTTTGTGTGCATTAAAATTCAAGAAAGTGTTTTTTTTTCCACAAAAATTGCGTTTGAAAAATTGTTGTGCAAATACTTTGTGAAAAAAATGTTTGCAACACCCACCATTTTAATCTGTAGGACGTCTGCTTTAAAAAGTTATATAATGTTTGGGGGTTCAAAGTAATTTTCTAGCAAAAAATAAATATTTTTTTATGTGAACAAAAAGTGTCAGAAAAGACTTGGTGGGTGATGTATGGCATAGGCTTCTAATGTTGGGCATAAAATGCCAGGTCAGTTCAAAACCCCCCAAGTGACCATTTTGGAAAGTAGACACCCCAAGCTATTTGCTGAGAGGCATGTTGATTCCCTGGAATATTTTATTTTTTGTCACAAGTGATTGAAAATGACAAAAAAAAAAAAAAATTACACAAAGTTGTCACTAAAATCACACCCCAAAATACATTCTGCTGCTTCTTCTGAATACGGGGATAACACATGTGTGAGACTTTTTGGCAGTCTAGCCACGTACAGGAACCCGAAAACCAATCACCGCCTTCATGCTTTCTAAGGGCATAAAATGGTGATTTTATTCCTCACTCCCTATCACAGTTTTGGAGGCCATGAAATGCCCAGATAGCACAAAAACCCCCCAAATGACCCCATTTTGGAAAGTAGACACCCCAAGCTATTTGCTGAGAGGCACGTTGAGTATTTTGCAGGTCTCTCTGTTTGTTACAAAGTTTTCAAGTTTGAAAAAAGAAAAAAAAATACATTTTCTGTTTATTTCTTCATTTTCCAAAACAAATGAGAGTTGCAAAATATGCATCACACCTCTTAGCAAATACCTTGGGGTGTCTACTTTCCAAAATGGGGTCATTTAGGGGGCTTTTGTGCTACCTTGACATTTCAGGGCCTCCAAAACAGTGATAGGTACTGAGAAGTAAAATGACCATTTTATGCTCTTAGAAAGCCTGAAGGCGGGGATTGGTTTGTGTCTACTTTCCAAAATGGGGCCATTTGGGGGGGTTGTACTATCTGGGCATTTCATGGTCTCTGCAACTGTGATAGGTAGTGTGGGGTGTATGCATACATTTTTGCCCTTAGAAATCCTGAAGGCGGTGATTGTTTTTTGGGGTCCCGTATGCGGATAGACTCACAAAAAGTCTCACACATGGGGTATCCACGTACTCAGGAGAGGCAGCAGAATGTATTTTGGGGTGTAATTTCACATATACCCATGGCATGTGTGAGCAATAAATGATTTAGTGACAACTTTGTTTCCCCGAAACTTGTGGCAAAAGATAAAATATCCCATGGACTCAACATGACTCTCAGCAAATAGCTTGGGGTGTCTACTTTCCAAAATTGGGTCATTTGGGGGATTTTGAACTGTCCTGGCATTTTATGCCCAACATTAGAAGCCTATGCCACACATCATCCACCAAGTCTTTTCTGACACTTTTTGTTTAAATGAAAAAAATTTTTTTTTGCTAGAAAATTAAAATGGTGGGTGTGGCAATTTTTTTTTGTCACAAAGTATTTGTGCAGCGATTTTTCAAATGCAATTTGTATGAAAAAATATTTTTTTTCTGAATCTTAATGCGCAAAAATACATTATATTGCCCAAATATTTGGTGAAATATAAAAGATGATCTCATGCTGAGTACATAGACACCAAACATGACATTAAAAATAATGCATACCCGCGCAGTGGCGACAAACTATATACATCTTTAAAAGACTTTAAAAGCTTTTACAGGTTACCACTTTAGATCTGCAGAGGAGGTCTACTACTAGAATTACTGCCCTCGATCTGACGTTCGCAGTGATACCTCACATGCATGGTGCAATTGCTGTTTACATACGACATGAGACTGACGCTTGCCTTAACCTTTGCGCACATGCATGGGGGGGCAGGGGGTGCATTTTTTTTTTAAGTTATACATTTTGCTTTGTATTTTATTCTTACACTGTCCCTTACTTCTATTATTGTTATTGTTATCACAGGACATTTAAATATCCTCTATTATAAAAATAGGTAGTGTTTAATATTCTTTTTTTTTAATTTGGGGTCTATTAGACTCTAGACCTCTCCTCAGCCCTTAAAGCATCTGACCACACCAAAATCGGTGTGATAAGATGCTTCCCCAATTTCCCAATGGCGTTTATATCTGATGAAACCAAAGTCATGAAATGCTCGTAGCCTTCAGTATCTTAGGCCATTGATTGGAGCCATTCTAGTCTTCAGTCAGCTCTATGGTCAGCTGTCGGAAACCACGGGTTGCATTCTTAGGTTTCCCGGTGGGACAGGAGATCCCAAGAAAACCACGTAAGACGGCCAGAGGGGGGGGGGGCGTTCCCTCCCACTGCTTGTAAAAGCAGTCTAGCAGCTAATCTGCTGCTAGGATTGCTTTACATAAAAGCTGACCGCCAGCTGAAAAGAACGAAACCTAGATTATACCTATACCTGCAGGCTTCATTCCAGTATAACCACTCTAAGACCAGCAACATACGAATGTGTCGCTGGTCCTTGTTGGGCATATGTTGTAATGTTCTTTTTTTTCATACAGCCTTTGGGTTAAATGAAAACAAAAAGAATCAATCGGTGGGTATGCCCACCATTAGAAAACCTCCCCTTCATCCTCCCACTTCTAATGGTGGGCATAGCCACTTTTTAAATAAAATATACCGGAGCATAGGGGCAATCCACCCCAATATCCACCCACTGCCCCTATGCTCCGATATATTTGCTCTTTTTATAACTGTGGTGGTGAAATCACCTCCAACAGCGCTGGAGTCCCTGCTTTATATATGGTGGGAGCAAACGCTATTGTCACCCTAAATAAATCAGCGCTGCAGCTGGCGTACCTGAAAATCAAATAAAGATTTATAAAACACAGTAACATATAAAAAAATAATATTCCTGCTAAGAATAAAAAAATAATTAAACTTTACATAAAAACATTGCATACCTGCAAACAAAAAAAAAACACTATAATAAACCGCAACAAAACATTACAGATATGCATAAACAACAATAGAGAGAGCAATAGATAGAGAATAGAGAGAAAATAGAGATAGAAAAACAAGAAACGTACAACTGTTTTTGGGGGCTTTTTTTGTTTTTTTTTTTGGGGGGGGGTTTATAACTTTTTTTTGTGAGCTTTTTTTTTTATAACAGTGAATAGTAAAGATTAGGGTCTCCAACAATGCGGTGACATCTTTTGAGACCCTGTGAACGTGTCCCTATTTCTGTGCAGTGCTGTTCCCTATGCTAACACTCAACTAGTGTATGGTAGCGCTCGAAACAGTCACTGATGCAGAGGCCAGGCTTGTCAAAACAGGTGGGGCAATAATATTGCCAGCGGACACAACATATTTTTTGGGGGGTATCGTTGGGTAGGGGTATCAGGGATGGCATGCGGAAAATGCCGTCCATGCAGCCGGCTCACCGCATTTGGATTGGGAACATGGGGTGCAGAACCATCTGGATACAGATGGGCTCTGATGATCTCTTCCTGGAATTGCAGGAGAGGTCCAGTCCCTCCTGACGCTTTGTATAGCATAAAAGCGTTCAGCAAAGCCAATTGAAATAAGTAAATAGACACTTTTTTTTGTACCAGCATCTGGACTTACAGGCAATTAAGTACGGCGCCAATAACTGGTCACTGAGGTCCACCCCTCCCATATTTTGGTGATATTGGTGGACACAGAGGGGTTTCTCCACAACACCAGTTGCTGTTCTAATTTGGATAGCCGTGTTTGTGTGAATTAAGGAAAGAACGAAAACATCCTTTGTATCCCTGCACTTCATCGCAAGCAAATTACTACATCTCAAGCAGGCCCCCCCCCCCCGTTGGGGGAAGCCCTGGCAATTAGGTTGCATGGTGCCACATGCGCTAATTTGGTGATCAAGCAAGTGACCAAAATGTGACACGCTTTTTTAGTAATTGTCCACATACAAATGGTACGCCTTTCCGGATAAGGGTGACACCAAGCTCCACACAATTTTGCCAGCACTCCCCATGTAGTCTGGGTATCCTTCTGGCTCTATGTGACTATCTTTGCCCTCATAAACCATAAAACTACATGTATAGCATGTAGCCCTGTCACTGAGCTTATACATCTTGACCCTGTATCTGGAACGCTTGCTGGGGACGTACTGTTTGAAAGCAAGACGTCCAGCAAATTTAATCAGGGACTCATCCATGCACACAACTTGGTTGGGAATAAAATATGATGCGAACTGGGTGTTGAAGTGGTTTATGAGGGGCTGAATTTTGTAGAGCAGGTCAAATTCAGGGTCCCCATGTGTAAGACCGAATTCATTGTCACTGAAGTACATGAACCGCAGGATCTGCTCGTATTGTGTCCTGGCCCTGGAAGTAAAGAAAACATACATATGATGAATTGAGTCAGTGGACCAATATAACCGCAATTCAGGTTCTTTATGTATGCCCATGATGAGGGTAAGGCCCAGAAAGGTCTTAAATTCGGAAACCGTAATCGGTTTCCAATCTCTGGCAAGTGACAAATGCGGATCAGCGGGGATGTATTGACCAGCATATAAATTGCTTTGGTCCACAATAGATCTATAGAGATCTTTGGTGAAATACAGCGAAAAAAAAATTAATGGACCTAAAGTCAACTGTATTCACCTGAATTCCGGGTTGGGCAGTGAATGGGGGAAGTACGGGCGCTGCATCAGTGGTAGGTTGCCAATCAGTGTTTACAAGCGCATCGGGAAGGGCACTGTGGGCTCTGCGAGCCTGTCTTCGTCTTTGTGGCTGCGGGACATTACTTGTGCTAGCCACACGAGCTTGAACTGCACTTATGGGACTCGCCACATCACCAAGTGTTAGTGCAGTGCTGGTTCATCTACGATCAGGATGTACTAGGCCGCTGGTGCTTGCCAGGTCACCAGAAGGAGTAGCGGTGCTAGTACTGGCTCTCTGCTCCATACGAGAGCCCTGGGGTTCATGCACCTCAGCGACAGCTAAACAGGATCTGGTACGCCGGACCTTAGCAGGGACCACTCCTTCGTCAGAGCTATCTATTATGGAGCCGCTGTCATCTACGAGCTCGTATGATGAGTCTGAATCTGACAGTGAGGCTTCCCCATCGCTCTCCCCATCGCTCTCATCTGTCATACTCAACAACGCGTAGGCCTCTTTTACTAGTGTACCTCGGATTTGACATGGCTTCTAAATACATAGGTACACAAGTGTGACTCACAGGCAAAAAAGCACACCTGGTTGTCAGAGCCTGCTTCAAACGCTACCAAAATCGCTGTCAGATTTCGCAGGGATCGGGCATGATCTCTGCGAATGCTGCAGATATGTGTTCTGTGATTGGTAAGTGTCAGCGATCTATTGATCCTGCACTTGGGTGGGCTGGGCTGGGCAGAGAAGCTAAACGCAGGTGCTAGCAGGTATCTGGCCTGATCCCGCTAATGCAGCGTTTTTTTAGAACACTAATCTAGTGGGGGGCTAATATATATCTGATCAAATCGCAGATATTGATCTGATCAGATACTGCAATAGTATCTCACACCTATCTAATGTGTGTGTATGCCTGTCAGAGTACCTAACTAACTGGCCCTGCCTGGTGTTTACACTGAGCCTAACGCACGCTAAAACCTAACTGGGGTCACCGCTGGGTGATCGGGGGTTAAAACCTATAAAAGGTATATAAAATAATATATGGCGGGTAATCTGATGGGGAAAAATAAAACTAACTACCTACCTAGCATCACCCATGACACTTATATAGTGATCACAGGAGACAGGGGGCAATGACGGGGTTAAAAACTTTATTGGGGGGTATTTACACCTACCTATGCCTAATACTACCTACCCTAACACTGATTAGTGTCACAAGGGTCACAAGTACAGTGATCAGTGAATGATCTGATCGCTGCACTCAGTGACACAGTGACAGGGGGTGACAGGGTTAACTGGGGGGCGATCAAAGGGTTAAAAGTGTGCCTTACTGTCCTGGTGTCAGTGTAGTGTTGTGCAACTCACATTTCTGATGTCTCTATCTCCTCCCTGCAACGGAAAAGAAAGCAGAGAGGGGAGATTACATCAATTCCCCTGCCTGTGTTTATATTACACAGACAGTGGAAGGCATCTCATTCGCTGGACCGATCAACAGGAAAATCCATTGGTCTATTCCTGTAGATTAAATGGTCCTGTAGCGAATGGGATTGCCGCGACTGCGCAGGGGGCGCGCACGCCTCCTAGCTGTGCCCGTGATTGCCGCCTATTTACGGCGATTTGCGGGACACATCCACACTGTCACTGTAAATAGGCAGTGCACGGTCAGGAACCAGTTAATAACACCTACATTGAAATCCCAGGAAGGAAAGGCCCAATCCAGAAACCAGCGTGTCCATGATTATAATTTGTTCATAGGGGGAGTTGATTTCAATGATCGAATGATCTAGCCCTACCTTGCTATAAGAAGAACCCACCCATTGGTATAAAACAAGTCCCTAATTATATTTTCAATTAGGCCATTTATAATGCGTATGTGATTTACTGTAAATTCCCGAGACCCCCATATCCTATCTTCGTTATCAAGAAGAAATGGTCACCACCCTTTTGTACCCTGAAGGCCCACCAAAAAGCATTCACTCAGATTCAGTGAGCAGACTCCACGAGCCCCATTTTTCCTAAGAAACTCCCTCCCCGTGAAATAGGCCAAAGGCGTCAAAAGAAATACCGGGTGTGTTATTGCCCCCAGTGTCCTTCCCAACCAGGCCTCTGCTTAGGTGACTGTTTCCACCATTACCATACTTCTCTACATTATTAGTGAAGTATGGTAAACGTAATTCTCAATTCCTGTCGTTTACCTTCACAACCCTTATGCCACTGCATGCTTCTTAGCTGACCCTCACCTGTTATTCAAACATGTCTCTGCCTCGTGTCTAAAACTGTACATACTTCTGCCTTCTCTGGAACTGACCCTGAACTATTATTTGACCACGCTTCTGCCTAACGCTTAAACTGTACACATGTCTGTCTGCTCTGGAACTGATCTTGGACTGTTTATTGATCACATTTTGTTGCCTGCCTCTAGGACTGATCTTTTACCCTGCTATTGGAGTAGTGGGGTTCATAACACTCGGGGCTCACATATGTGAGGTGCTTCAGAATTGTTTTTCTGGATGAAGAAAACAAAGTTTTTGGTTTTCTCAATCCCAGATTAGGGTCTGGAGACCAGAGGCTTCAAAGAGTTTTGGGCGGGAGAAGCCTCCACTCCTGTTCCCATTCTTTCCTGGTTGAGGCCCCTCGCCCGGTACTTCTGCCTGCTGCCAACTTACTGTCATCATGCCTCTGCCTGCCGCATGAACTGATCACACCTCTGCCTGCTACTATGGACCATGTCACTGCTTACTTAACCAGGACTGTTTTGGCACTGCTGACAATATCTCTACCTGCACTGACCCTGGACTGTATATGGACAGTATCCCTGCCTGCTGCCTGGACAATTCAGTTCACTGTTGCTGACGACGTCCCTGCCTGCTGCTTGGACCAATGCTCTCCTGTAGACAACTGCACTACTAAAACCACAGGTAATCTTTTGTTTACCCTTTGCTCAGCAGAATGTAATTTGGGGTGTAATTCTTAGTATGTGTATACTATGTGTTAGAAATATGAAGGGCCTTCAAAAATGTGGTAGGTTGTCAGGAAATGATATGTGTAATTTATGTCCCTAGAACACCTGACAGTGCTCCTTGCATGTTGGGCCTCTGTATGTGGACATGCTGTGAAAAAGTCTCACACATGTGGTATTGCCATACTCAGGAGGAGCAGCAGAATGTACAGTTGTGCTCAAATGTTTGCACACCCTGGCAAAAATTGTGACATTTTGGCATTTATAGTGAAAATATGACTGATCGTGCCAAAAAACTGTCTTTTATTTAAGGATAGTGATCACATGAAGCCATTTATAATAACATACGTTTTTGGATCCTTTTTAAATCATAATGATAACAGAAATCACCCAAATGGCCCTGATAAAAAGTTTACATACCCTGGAATGTTTGGCCTTCATACAGACACAGAAGGTGGCACACACGGGTTAAAAAGGCAATTAAAGGTTAATTTCTCACATTTGTTGCTTTTTAAATCACAATTAGTGTCTGTGTATAAATAGTCAATACGTTTGTTAGCTCTCACTTGGATGCCCCAAGCAGGCTAGACACTGAGCCATGAGGAGGTAGAAAAGAACAGTCAAAAGACCTGCATAACAAAGTAATGGAACTTTATAAAGATGGAAAGGATATAAAAAGCCACCCAAAGCCTTGAATATGCCAGTCATTACTGTTAAACCAGTTGAACCAACATCGCTCTCCTGCACAAATCGCCATCACCTCCCGTCATGCCCGCGACTATTGGATTCATTACAGGGCCATTCAATCCACGGGTCCAGACCAATAATTTTTGAAGTCTGGACCTGCTGATCTTTCCTGGTGAATGAAATGCCTCCTCTGCCTGTGAAATGTAAACACAGGCAGAGGAAGTGATGTCACCTCCCCTCGTGGAGCCCTTTTCGGTTCCAGCGCGGGAAGAGAGGATGTCTAACAGTGAGTTGCACAACACTACACTAACACCAGTACACATAGGCACACAGGCAAAAAAAAAAAAATCGCAAACGGCGTATATTGATTGGTTTGCGCAAAAGTTATCGCGTCTACAAACTATGGGAATTGATTTATGGCGTTTTTATTATTTTGGGTTTTTTTTACTAGTAATGGCAGCGATCTGCGATTTTTATCGGGACTTTGATATTGGGGCGGACATGTCGGACATTTTTGACACTTTTTTGGGACCAATGACATTTATACAGTGATCAGAAATTTAAGTATCCACTGATTACTGTATAAATGTCATTGGCAGTGAAGGGGTTAACATTAAGGGGGCAGTGAATGGGGTTAACTGTGTTCCCTCATTGTGTTCTAACTGTATGGGGGCTAGGCTGGCCGGGACATAACAGATGTCACCGATTCTGATCACAGGGATCAGTAGATGTGTTATGTCCCCCTTCACAGAACGGAGAACAGCCGTGTTTACATCGGACCTGCGGGCACGCCCATGCAGCGTGCGGCGGCCACGCGTGCGCGCCGCCGCCTGTGATTGTGGTTAAAACCTTTCTGGGCCTTGCCCTCCTCATGGGCATAACTAAAAAATCTGAGTTACGGTCATATTGGTCCACTGACACGATTCATCATATGCCCGTGTTCTCTGCTTCCATGGCCAGGGCATGATATGAGCCGATCCTGCGGTTTATGCACTTCAAAGACAATGAACTTTGTCATCCACAGGGTGACCCTGAATACGAACAGCTCCACAAAATTCGGCCCCTCGTAAACCACTTCAACCAACAATTCACAGCCTCCCGATCAAGTTGTCTGCGTGGACGAGTCCCTGGTTAAATTATCTGGCCGTCTTGCTTTCAAACAGTTTCTCCCCATCAAGTGTGCCAGATACGGGGTCAAGATGTATAAACTCTGTGACGGGGCCACATATAGTTTTATGGTTTACGAGGGAAAAGACAGTCACGTAAAGCCCCCCGACTGGCCAGACTACATAGGGAGCGATGGCAAGATTGTGTGGAACTTAGTGTCACCCTTATTTGAAAAGGGGTACCACTTGTACGTGGACAATTATTACATGAGCGTGCCACTTTTTAGTCATCTTTTTAATCAAGGAATTGGCGCATGTGGCACCGTGCTATCTAATCACTGAGACTTCCACCAACGGCTTATAGATTCCTGTCTTAGACAGGGGGAGAGAGCCTGCTTGAAGTGTAATAATTTGCTTGTGGTGAAGTGGAGGGACAACCGGAATGTTTTTGTTCTGACCTCCCTTTGCACAGACACGGCGGTCCAAATTCTCGTGTTTTGGAGAAGCCCCTCTGTGTCCACGAATATAACCCTAATATGGGAGGGGTGGACCTCAACGACCAGTTATTGGCGCCATACTTAATCACCCATAAGGGCAGACGCTGGTACAAAAAAGTGTCTGTATACCTATTTCAATTGGCTTTGCTGAACGCTTATGTGCTATACAAAGTGTCAGGACGGACCGGATCCTTCCTTAAATTCCAGGAAGAGATCGTCACAGCCCTTCTTTTTCCAGACGGTGCTGTCCCCCAGCTTCACAATGTAAATGCAGTGAGCTGGCTGCATGAGAGGCACTTCCCAGAAGTCCTCTGTGGTACCCCAGGCTAAAAAACACCCCAAAAAAGATGTTGTGTCTGCAGATGACATGGATACAGGCGTGACACCCGCACTTATTGTCCCTCCTGTACTGACCAGCCTAGTCTCTGCATCAGTGAATGTTTCACTCGCTACCACACACTAGTGGAATATTAGCGTAGGGTACAGCACTTCACAGGAATAGGGCACACTTTCATAGGGTCTCCAATAGCGATGGGTCCGCGGTTTGAGTCGAACGTAAGTTCACCGGTTCGTCGAATTTAGAACATTATGGGGCGTTCACAGCAGCTTCGCTGCCGTGGAATGCCCCATAATGCATTGCATGCAGATGGCGCGCACAGCTCCTCCCCTTTGGGAGGGCTCCCGTCATCTGCATGGTTTTTGCTCTGACAGTTCATTTATATGGCAGGGCGGGGCCACCCGGCGACGTAAGCGAGCGACCCCGCCCCTTCTGACGCCATGCGACATCAGAGGAGGCGGGTCATGCGCGTACATCACCGAGTGGCCCTACCCTGCCATATAAATAAACTGTCAAAACAAACCGAGCTCAGTCGGTGGGAGCCCTCCCATTTTTTTTTCTGGGTCCCTCATGTGCTGTGAGTGACGATGGATTACAATGGGGGACACTTATTTATTTATTCTTTTTTAATAAAGGACTTGTCCCTAATTGTCGCCTGTGTTTTTTTTTGACACTTATTGGTGAATTAGTAGGGGTATGATTTACCCGATACTAATTCACATGGCGGGGTGGGATCTGGGGGCCCCCTTATTAAAGGAGGCTTCCAGATTCCGATAAGCCCCCCCACCCGCCGACCCCCACAACCACAGCCCAGGGTTGTGGGGAAGCGGCTCTTGTCCCCATCAACATGGGGACAAGGTGCTTTGGGGTGGGGGGGGCGCAGAGCCCCCCCTGCCCCAAAGCACCCATACTCCCCATGTTGAGGGCATGTAGCCTGGTATGGTTCAGGAGGGGGGGGCACTCACTCGTCCCCCCCTATGCTGGCCGGCCAGGTTGCATGCCCGGATAAGGGTCTAATTTTTATTTTAAGGGGGATCCCACGTCAAATTTTTAAAAAATTTTGGCATGAAGTTCCACTTAAAATCCATACCAGACCGAAGGGTCCCCCCCAACCCTGTGCAAATTTTTTCAGTGTTTTTTCTGTATATTGCTGGGAGCCGGCAATACATTACAGCTGCGATAATAAATGACAATTTTTCCTTCACAAATGTAATTTTGCTCTGGCACTGTTCTAAACATCACAGAGGTGCGCCCTTTTACAGGCAGACCCCCCCCCCCCCCCAGCACGATATTTAAAGGAATATTTCATTTTTATTATTTCACTTTAACCACTTGCCGACCGCCGATCGGCATCTGACGGCAGCAAAGTGGCACGTTCCCGCAAATCGCCGTCATAAGATGGCGGCTGCGGGAACGAGTTTAGTGAGCGCGCGCGCCGCCGGAGGTGCGCCCGCGCGCTCACTGTGTCCAGGGGGGGCCAGGGAGCGGGTGCGGCGGCTTTGATTGCCGCCGGCTACCCGCGATGGCCCCCCCGGAGTGAGTGAGCGGAGGTCCGGGTATGTAAACACGGACCTCCGCTCTGTGTGGGGGGAAGGGCTGTGATCACAGCCTTCCTTTACGTGAAGGCTGTGACCACTTTCCTTCCCCAGATAGGCAAGCCCCTATACAGTTAGAACACGCCCAGGGAACATACTTAACCCTTAGAGCGCCCCCTGCAGGTTAACCCCTTCACTGCCAATGGCATTTACACAGTAATCAGTGCATTTTTATAGCACTGATCGCTGTATAAATGCCAATGGTCCCAAAAAAGTGTCAAAATGTTCCGCCATGTCCGCCCCAATGTCGCAGTACCGCAAAAAATCGCAGATCGCCGCCATTATTAGTAAAAAATAAAAAAAAATTAAAAACCCCAAAAATGAATTCTCATCATCCGTAAACGCGACCACTTTTGCGCAAACCAATCAATAAACGCCGATTGCGATTTTTTTTTATCGCAAATATGAGGAAGAATATAAATCGGCCAAAAACGGTGAAAAAAAATGTTTTTTTATATTTTTTTTTTGGATTTGTAATTTAGGAAAAAGTAAGAAATTTGTTTTTTTTTTGCAAAATTGTCACTCTTCTTTTGTTTATAGCGGCGATCAGAAATGACGCAGCGGTGATCAAATACCACCAAAAGAAAGCTCTATTTGTGGGAAAAAAAGGACGCAAATTTTGTTTGGTTACAACGTCGCACGACCGCGCAATTGTCAGTTAAAGCGATGCAGCGCCGAATCGCAAAAAGGGCTCCGGTCCTAAAGCTGGAAATCCTTCCGGGGCTGAAGTGGTTAAGCATTATTAAAATCACTGCTCCTGAAAAAACGATTAATTTAAAAACTTTTTTTTTGTATTGATACATGTAGGGCAGGACCCAGGTCCCCATACACTTTTTATGGCAATAACTAGCATATAAGCCTTTAAAATGAGCATTTGTGATTTTTCATGTTTGGGTCCCATAGACTTTATAGGTGTTCGAATGTTCGCACAAATTTTTTGCCTGTTCGCATCTTCTGGTGCAAAACGAACCAGGGGTGTTCGGCCCATCCATAGTCTCCAAAGATGTCACCTTATTTTGGGAGACCTGAACCTGGAACCGTTAGTTACAAAAAAAAGGTGTACCAAAAAAAAATGTGTGTGTGTGTATATATATATATATATATATATATATATATATATATAATAAAAAAGTCAAAAATAGTTGTCATTTTCTTGTTGTTTCCTCTCTATTTTTGTCTCTCTATTGTTACTGTATTTTATGCATCCCTGTAATGTTTTGTTACTGTGTTTTATGTTTTCTTTGCAGGTCATTTTTTTTATATGTTAAGGTTTACTGTGTTATATTGTTAATTAGTTTTTCAGGTACACCATTCAGCTGCAGCACTAATTTATGTATCTTGACAGCAAACAGCGGTTGCTCCTACAATATGTAAATCAGCGACTCCAGCGTTGTAGGAGGTGATTTCACCACCACAGTTAAAAAAAGCATATATGCCGGAGCATAGGGGCAGTGGGTGGACATAGGGGCAGTTGCCCCTATGGTGCTGTATATATTTTTAGAACGGTGCTATGCCCATCATTAGAAGTGGGTGGATGCAGGGCGGTTTTCTAATAGTGGGCATACCCACCGATTGATTGATTCTTTTTTTTTAATTTAACCCACAGGCTGCATGAAAAAAAAAGAACATTACAACATAGGCCCAACAAAGTCCAGCATTGTATTAGTATGTTGCTGGTCTTTGAGTGGTTATACCGGAATGATGCCTGCAGGTATAGGTATCATCGTTCTTTCCAGCCGGCAGTCGGCTTTCATGTAAAAGGAATCCTAGTGGCTGATTAGCTGCTAGACTGCTTTTACAAGCAGTGGGAACATCCACCCCCCACCATCACCCATGGTTTTCTTGGGCTTTCCTGTCCCACCAGGGAACCTGAGAATACAGCCGGTGGTTCAGCCAGCTGACCATAGAGCTGACCGAAGACTAGAATGGCTCCAATCATCTCTACGGTCTATGATACCGGAGGCTATGAGCATTTCATGACATATAAACAGCGTCATTGGGAAATTGGGAAAGCATCTTATCACACAGATCTTGGTGTGGTCAGATGCTTTAAGGGCTGACGAGAGATTTAGAATCTACCTATTTTTATCACAGGTGATATTTAAATTCCCTGTGATAACGATAAAAATGAAAAAAAAAAATGAAAGGGACAGTGTAAAAATAAAATAAAAATCAAAGATGAAAGCAATCGTTGATCCCGTGTCGTATGTAAACAGCAATTGCACCATGCATGTGAGGTATCACTGCGAACGTCAGATCAAGGGCAGTGGTAACCTGTAAAGCCTTTTAAAAATGTATATCGTTTGTTGCCGCTGCAAAGGTGTGCGTAATTTTAAAGCATGTCGTGTTTGGTATCTATGTACTCGGCATAAGATCATCTTTTATATTTCACCAAATATTTGGGTAATATAGTATGTTTTTGTGCATAAAAATTCAAAAAAGTGTTTTCCCCAAAAAATTTAGTCTAAAAAAAAAAAAAAAAAAAAAAAAAAAAAAAAAACGCTGCACAAATACTTTGTGAAAAAAAAAATTGCAACACCCACCATTTTAATATGTAGGGCCTCCGCTTTAAATATATAATATTTGAGGGTTTGAAGTAATTTTCTAGCAAAAAAAAAATTTTTTCATGTAAACAAAAAGTGTCAGAAATGACTTGGTGGTGGTGAAAATGGTGAAAAGTAGGCATCCCAAGCTATTTCCTGAGAGGCATGTTGAGTCCATGGAATATTTTATATTTTGTCACAAGTTTCGGGACAATAGCCTTTTTTTTTTTCACAAAGTTGTCACTAAATGATATATTGCTCGAACATGCCATAGGTATATGTGGAATTACACCCCAACACACATTTTGCTGCTTCTCCTAAGTCCGGGGATACCACATGTGTGAGACTTTTTGGGAGCCCAGCTGCGTACAGGACCCCGAAAACCAATCACCGCCTTCAGGATTTCTGCGGGCATAAAGTGGTGATTTTACTTCCTCACTACCTATCACAGTTTCAGAGGCCCTGAAATGTCAAGATAGCACAACCCCCCCCCCCCCCAAATGACCCCATTTTCAAAAGTAGACACCCAAGGTATTTGCTAAGAGGTATGGTGAGTATTTTGCAGCTCTCATTTGTTTTGGAAAATGAAGAGAGAAAATGTATTTTTTTTTCTTTTTTCAATTTTCAAAACTATGTGACAAAAAGCAAGATCTGCAAAATACTCAACGTGCCTCTCAGCAAATAGCTTGGAGTGTTTACTTTCCAAAATGGGGTCATTTGGGGGTGTTTTGTGCTATCTGGGCATTCCATGGCCTCCA
>BLSH010258084.1:346863-369263 GCA_018402905.1 Glandirana rugosa | reverse complement strand
CCTTAACATACTAGATATACGATTTTTCTACCGGACAAGATACAGACTTGACAAATGAATGTCCGTCACTGTGAAGGAACAGATAGAGTCCTTGGTCTCCGTATTGATCTTGGAGGTCCCGGGGACACGTTCTTTAGTACTTTCCCGGGGGGGCGCGTTTTTGTACTAAAACTATGAAAAAAAAAACAGTTACATATTTTCTCATTTTGTAAAGACAATGGGTAATGGCTGAGTCCCTCTGGAATGGCTGAGTCCTTGTTTAATGGCTTAGTCCCTGGGTAATGGGTACAATACCTGTGTAATGGCTGGGTCCCTGGGTAATGGCTCCTGGGTAATGGCTACAATACCTGGGTAATGGCTGGGTCCAATGGATGTATAGATCTCCTTTTATTTATGGTTGTTCTTTATATTTTGCAGGTCATCACTGTGACCTGTAATGTGACCATGTTCTATCCTGAAGTTTCCTCTCTTCACGGTTACGGTAAGTTGAAATCAGAAACAGAAATGTTTTACTCTTTTATACATTGACAAAAAAAAAAGTATCAAAATCATGTTTTTGCGCGGGGGGGCCCTTTCATGATTTCTTGCACAGGGGCCCTGGAGGTTCTAGTTATGCCTCTGGTTCCTGAGATAGACAAGGAAGTGTCACTGCCTGTAAGTAAACAGTTCAGACATAGAACAGGCCATCTTTTTAGCATATAGATCATACAATTCCTGAAATATTGCCAATATACTAGCAGGTCATTGGTCACTCAACTATTCTGATTGATTGACGCTCTTATATGCAATCTCTTTTGTTGTGTTCAGGCGCAGCTCCCCAGAATCATGTGATCTCAGCGTTATACGCTTCGATGTTCAGGACACCGTACACTCTTTGTGCTCTGAGCATGCGTTCTGGGAACAGGCATCTAAATACAGACATTGACGAGGCTAGTTTGCGTCTAAACCCCCCCCATTTTTTTCTTTTATTATTGCTATTTTTGTTTTTACTCTTTATTTTATTTTCATTTTTACTTGTTAAGATCCCTGCTACCTTGACTATGCAGAGGATTACTCATTCAATGAGTTATCCTACCTCGTCAACATCAAAATAAAATTTAGCGATTAGATTGGGACTTTAGGAATGTTTTTGGATATTGAGGACATTGTTAGTGTGCTTCATACGACCTCATTAAGAGGCTGATAGACATGTTATATCATTAATATATAATAGATAAATTACCCACGGCACTACCTGCCTGGAGTTTGCATGTTTTCCCTGTGCCTGCATGGGTCTCCTCCAGGTACTCCGGTTTCCTCCCACACGCCAAAGACATGCTGGTAGGTAAATTAGATCCTGTCTAAATTGGCCCTAGTATATGTATGAATGTGAGTTAGGGACCTTAGATTGTAAGCTCCTTGAGTGTAGGGACTGATGTGAATGTACAATATATATATATATATATATATATATATATATATATATATATATATATATATATAAAGCGCTGCGTAAATTGACAGCGCTATATAAGTACCTGAAATAAATAAATAAATAATACCCTGTCATCTTGTGTGGTCTTGTACCATCCTAGAAAAAGCTTTGAGAGGTAATGTAATAAGCAAAATTGTTTCTACGTATATGTATGCGTTTCTTTACTGACAAGAACTTATATAAAAATGTTGATGGAAAAAAAAAAAAACAATAAGTGCTGTGACAGAGCGACACCCTGTCACTGTGAAAATGGAGGAGAATAAGACACAGTATTCGCATTGAAGGTCATTGCGAGGTTCTGGACTATTATCTTTGAGAGGAGAGGAGTGTTTTTGGTTTTCTCCAGATTCTGTAGTTTTGGATTGAAACCTTCAATCCATGTCTGGATTGTATCAGGTGCCTGCAGTCTGTCTGAGTACACAGGTGTGCAGGGTCGTTATATACTCAAACCTGGGGATAGCTCAAAGCTCCCAGTTTGGAGACAGAAGGTCTCACCCAGGGGTCAGAGGAGCCATAGCCAGTAGGTCTTGTTCCAGGAATCAGGTTGGCTCCTATCCAGAGGCTAAGAGAGCAAAGTGAACCAGTAGAACTGAACCACACAGTCAGAGGGACTGGTAAGAAGAGCAGCAGTGCTGTCAACAAGGGAGCCAAGTGGCTTGGTATTTTTGTTTGACTGTTCATGTTGTTGTGGAAGAACCCCTGCGTGCGCAACTGATGTCTATGTGAATGTTCCATTTTATTTAATAAAAGTGGGCTGCCATGCCCTAAAATACATGTAGCACTAACCCTGCAGGGGCTGCAGATGACTGGTTTCCCTACTCCTGCACAGCCAGGTAACAAGCATTTTCCACTTCCATCCGAACACAAGGGACAGACTTTGAGCTTGGTGTTTGTTGTTTATTAGGGGTAATAACTTGGATAGGAAATGGTAATTATGGGATGCCCAGCTTGATTGCAACAGACAACTTCATCCCTATGTACACATTCCAGAACTGTCCTCCTGAATACTTACAGTCTCTGATAGTCAAAAGATGCTAAATACCCCTTATTGACTAGGGACTCTAAGTCCCTTAGAAAGTAGCACAAAGTGTTGTAGGCTGCATAGTGGAGTATCTCCAACTTCACTGTAGACACTGATCCCAGCTCTACTATCTGCAGGAACTACCAGCACACCTGGCTGCTTCTTCACCAGCCCACCCGGCTGCTCCAAAGATCTCCCAGGGCAAGGAAAGATTAAGCACAACGCTATCATCCAGAAAGGCTTGCTATTTGTGACAGTCTCTCTCTTTGTGAATCCCTAGGTGTGCTGATGTACTCACACTGTCCTCTTTGCTCCCACTGCTTCTTAGTCAAGACTCCTTTCAAACCACACTGCTGTCAGGATCCTCCCAAGCCAGCCCAAGCTCAAGCCTGAGGCAGAGACCCCACCCCCAGACCAGGGGCTCCCCTCCAGGGCCATAAACAGTCTGCTCAGCACTCCATCTTCCACCCAACTCCCCTACTGGCAGGTTTCATCCATATTTAAGGGCTGGCTCAGCAACCCTGCCAGGGCCACTGCCTGAGGATTGGCCAAGCTTCCCCAAGTATGCAGGTCAAACCTCCTGGCCCCCACCCTCTAACTTCTAGATATTTCTTTAAACTTCCAGAACCAGGGGGAGGCACCAAAGACCTGCCTGTATGAGTACCCAGCCTGACCTGCAGTAAACCCTTACCCAATTTAGAGACTCACAAGTTAACTATGAGTCAAAACATAGATTTGCCTTCACTGACACTAGTAGCACACTAGAAGGTGCTATATACATTTTGGACTGACTCAGCTCATTGGAAAAGCATCTACCACATGAGTATAATCTCCCCAATGCCACAGTGTGTAAACAAGGCTGACAAGTACACAGATGTATGAGTACTAGCAAGAATACCATCTGATGTAACAAACATACAGTGAGGTGTATCTACTGCAGACAAAACATAGAAGGATCATCATGTCTTATACAGTATATTCAAATACAACCTTTTGTTTATTAATCAGATTGAACCCCCTAGCATTCCATGACATTAACCTAATTAACCATTACACCAATAATTTAATATGCATACATCACATTGTAAATGTTTCACCAAGTGATTTGTCAATCAGTACGACAGATATATATCCACTGCCACCCCTTGAGAATCTAGAATATCATTTATATAGTTACCTTGATAGATGATACCCACAAAAAAAACAAACATAATATACAAAAAAACACACACACATTTCCACGCAGGAACACATTTAGAGGGCTCCCCTACCATACAATCCATCTGCATAGTCCAAAAAATGAATCGTAGATAGTAATCTGGACACTAGGCATTAATATAATCCCAGAAACCTGGGCTGTCCCATAACTTCCAGTATTATAGTATAACACAGCTATGCACTAACAAGTGGGAAAAAAATCCAGAAATACTAAATCAGGTCCCAAAAATCCTGCATCATGTCTGAGACACAAAGAGAGAAAAAAAATGTGACTATTAAAATTGTCTAGGGAAAACAGGTGTGAGGGCACCCCCAACATTTGAAGAACATGTAAAACATCTGGACCAGTATTTCGCTATGGGGGTGCGTGGGGTGTGGCCCGCACCTAGGTGACACCCACCAGAGGGGTGACACCAGGCCCGCATGTTCCAGTCCTCACAAGGAAAGCATACTGACAGGTACCACTCAGGGTGGGCGCCAGCTTTCGGCAGCCACCGCTGTGTCCTCTCCAGCCAGAGTTTTGGGACACCCCAAATCCCCTCCATTCCCTCCGTGCACAGAACCCTCCAGTGCCAAACAAACTTCTAGCACACTTTTGCAAGCCTTATGAGAGCAGGCTTCCCGGAGGGCACACCAGTCTCCTAGTCCCCCTGCCCCTTCACAGAGAAATCTCACTCAGAGAGCCCATGGAGTTAAGACACAGCCATGCTGATCATCGGCGGAGCTGAATTGACCATGTACAAGTGCTTGGCAGCCAGCTGCAGTGGGCACAGCTAGACCATGCTATACCATGCTACCAGCACTACATCAACCTAACCCTGCACCACAATCACAGTGAGTTAGACAACCCCATCTCCCCCATACCCCACCCCATCCCCCCTGGGGACAGGGACCACCATCTCCACTGGGGACAGGGACCACCATCTCCCCTGTGGACAGCAGAGAGCCCGATGTGCTAGCCTACCCAGTGTCTACTGCTCTGTCCTGCTGTCACTCTGCAGCAGCAGGTAAGAGGACTGTGGCAGGTTGGGTGGGGGGGGGGGATTATTTAATTATTAAGGGGAGGTGACACTATGTTTTACCACACCAGGTGACACCAACCCTAGTGACACCCCTGATCTGGACCAAGTGTTCTCTCACTTCTCAGCACAATTCAGATTAAAGCTTGAACCCAGCAAGCGCCACATAATGAGACAAAAGATACAGTACTTGAGGTACTTTGTCAAGGCCAAAGGTGTCTCGCCCAACCCAGCCAAGGTGCAAGCTCTTCAGGACTGGCACTCTTCAAGAATTGTCATGGAGCTGCGATACCCCTTCTTGGGTCTGGTGGGGTATTACTGGTGGTTCATCCTGTGGTTCGCCCTGATAGTTGCCCTTACCCAGCTTTTGTGTGGACACAGCACCCAAAGAAAAAAGTGGATCATCACCTTATATACAGGCCCAATAGCAGCAACAGAGCTTTGAGACACTAAAACAGAGACTGACCTTGGCTCCCCTGCTGGTCTATTCACACTACACCTTGGCGTTCTGGGTATATAAGTTTGGGATCCTACAGGGTCTAAGCAGGGCCGGCGCCACCATAAGGCAGCTCAGGCGGCCGCCTTAGGGCACCAGGAGGGGGGGTGAGGGGGGTCATCAAGAAGTGCTTATGCTGACGCCGAGCGCAGCCCAACACAGCTGACACAGCGCACGGTGACAGGCAGCATTGCAGCACAGCTGCGGGCACTGTGTGTGAACTTCAGCTGTCCCCCATCAC
The DNA here is from genome assembly GCA_018402905.1 of Glandirana rugosa. Lineage (NCBI taxonomy): Eukaryota > Metazoa > Chordata > Amphibia > Anura > Ranidae > Glandirana > Glandirana rugosa. The sequence goes on along the minus strand of BLSH010258084.1, from coordinate 363,794 downwards.
GAGCGTCCACTTGCTCTTCTACCCCTCCTCCCTCCTGCTCATTCTACATCTCATCTCCTCGGGGAACACACCAGCTTCTCTGCCTCCAGCCCCCTGCCCACAATAAGCAAGCCGCTCCTACCTGGGCTGTAGCAGAAGCATTCCTTGAGTCCAGCAGAGAAAATTGCAGCTGAACTGGAGCGTGTGAGATGAGGGGGAGGAGCTGAGTGAGACCAGGGGGGAGTGGCCAGCAGGCACAGAAGTCGGCGTGGCGGGGATCTTCTGTGGAAGGTAGGGAAAAGAATGCTGTACTATGTCAGACTGTCGGTGGTTCTAAAGCCTGCTGCATGTAAATGAAGACCCAAGGAATAGATGGTGTATGGGGACAGAGAAAGAGACATAGGAACAGAGCAAGGAAAAAAGAGAGATGGGGTAGTCAGAGATGGGGACACCTACTTCCTGCGGACACTCTGACAGGGATACCTGTTCTGTGAGGACACTCTGACAGGGAAACCTGCTCTGTGGGGACACTCTGATGGGGACACCTGCTCTGTGGGGACACCTGCTCTGTGGGGACACTTTGACAGGGACACCTACTTCCTGGGGACACCTGCTCTGTGGGGACTCCTGAGGTAAGGGGTACTCTGATGGGGACACCCAAACTATGGGGGCACTCTGATGTCATGTGATTTAGATAGGTACTCTGATGGGGGAACCTGATCTATGGGGGCACTCTGATGGGAACACATGGTGTTAGATGGCACACTGATGGGGTGACCTGATGTAAAGGGGCCCTCTGATAGGGATAAATGCTGTTGAAATGCTACAGAAATTGTACATTTCTCATTTCTCAGAGTCCTAACACAATTCTGTGATTTGGACCTTGATGGAAGAAAATTTTAGTGACCTGACCGCCTTGAATTTTAATTCAATACTACTGATCTATAAATTAATGGAGCGCAAACAAAAGTCTATGCCATATGGGGTGGGGGGTTGCATTGTGGAGTGGAGGGGGTTACGTCAGAACGGTTGGGGGAGGGCACCAAAATGCACCTTCGTCTGAGTAGACAAATATCCTCGCAGTCTAAGGGCCATCCTGGCTCAAGTGCAGATGGCCAAGAGAGGTTGATCACTTAGTCAGTTGGAGCCTATGACCCACTGAAAAGAATCCCCACAAATACAACGCGTTCAAGAAGCTCGAGTTGTTCGCCTTGGTCTGGGCTGTCACCTATAAAAACTTCTCACTTGTCACTTTAAAAAAATTCCTAGTGGGATATCTTGCAGAGGCTGACATTAACGTTTTTATGGACAACTGCCTTGAATACCTGGAAATTGCTAAGTTGGGGGCCTTGGAACAGAGGTGGACAGCCTGCCTGGCCTGATTCAAGTTTAAAATTCACTATCAGCCAGGGAAGCTCAAAAGGCATGCCAATGCTCTGTCCCGGATTCTGGTGGAGCACCCAGGGAAGAACATGGACTCTGATCAGGAGGATATAGAAGTTGCCCTTATATAGTTATAGGGGTGGATATAGAGAGGATATAGAAGTTGCCCCTATATAGTTGCTGAACTATAAAGTTCAGCAGCCTCAGTTGGCGGATTTCTGTCTTGTTCCTCAATGGCGCGTAAGGTGGCTGGCATGGGTAGCACACAGAAACCCACCAACTGAGGCTGCTGAACTTTATAGTCAAGAGTGGTGAGCGCTGATCCAGCAGGATTCAGACCTGATACAGATACAAAGCTATCTCCCTCGGAGATACAAGCCCACCTCCCAATAACGCCAGAAGTTGTCCCTTGTTGCTTGGGCTCTCCTGAGACAGTGGGGCTGACTGGAATTGCAGGATAAAGTCCTCTACTGTCAGGTACATATTCCCTCTGAGCAGGGGGATAAGTCATGATCGTACAGATCTGCCAAGTACTCCACAGAACAAGCGGCCATTTCAGGGTGGATCGGACTGAAGCGCTGGTGCGGAGGTACTTCTTCAGCCCTTATTTGTCTGACTGAGTGCACAAAGCCCGTCAAGAGTGTGAAATTTGTGCCATACACAAGGCTCCCTCTGAAAAGACCATGCCCATGACAATTACCACTGTCAAACTTTTCTGGGAATACATTGTCCAACCGTTCATGCAACCAAGGTTGGAACTCTGAGTCTGTAATCATGACTGAACTCTGTCGCTTGAGTTGCATTCGCAAATCTCACTCCATCCCTTACCACCCTCAGAGCAATGGCACCTGTGAACAGTTCAATCACACCCTGCTGGGAATGCTGTGAACCAAAGAGCTAAGTTACTGCGATTGGTGGCACCAACATATGGGGGCCATGATATAGGTCTACAACAACACAGTCCACAAGTCTACAGGACACACACCCATTTTCCTGATGTTTGGCTGGATGCCTGTGGACCTCCTGTTGGGGAGACTGCATCACCTCCCGCCCAGAAAGCCTAGTTCTTGGGTACAGGAAGATTGGGAGTGGATGGAAAAAGACAGCAGTTGGTGTTGGACAAGCACAAGAAAATGGCTCCGGAACCTGTCTTGGAAGAATTGCTGCTGCGACTGGGGGACTGTGTGTTGGTAAAGAATGCCAAGCTCACCTGAGGGAGCAATCTAGAGCCCAAGTGGGAAAGCACCCCGTGATGGGGCAACCTTTCCCGCCTACCCTTGTCTATGACCTGGTCTTGGAGGGGCCTGACCCTGTGAAAAAAACTGCCAATTACGGGGAGTCATATGCTTGTGTGATGAGTGAGGACTGTGCCCGGAAAAGTATCGATGGCTGTGAGGCATTTGACACCACGGATTTTTCCCTGGTGTGTGAAACTCCAAATGACCGATACATGCCACCCCTTGTGATCAAGCCTCCTGCTCATCACAGCTCTTAGGCTGGCAACGCTGAAGTCGAGAGCCTGGAACACCCATTCACCCCATCCAGTACCACAGACAATACTGATTAATCTGAGGATTTAACCTTGGGCTTAGGTGAGGGGAAAGTAGAACACAGGTTGATCCCCTGTTACCTGAGGCCCTAAATTCAGACAAATTTTTGGTTATTTGGAGATTTGGATGTATCCAAATTTCCGAACTACAATAGTAACGAATGTGATTAAAATTTGTTTTGTTTATTCATTTTCTAATCAATTCCAAATCTTCAGAACAAGTTGAATTTGATTGCCAAAAATTCCTCGACTGATCTGAAATCTGGATGAAGAATAGCTGGTGTTTAAGGAGCGGGATGAGAAGCCAGCCGCCGCATCCTTATAAACCGATGACACATCAGCTCCCAGCAGGTTTCCCCACTGGCAGCTGAATGTAAACAAAAGAATGCCGGCAATGAAAAATAAAGAAAAAATAGCATGGGGTCCCCCAAAATCCTTACCAGACCCTTATACGAAGCCTGGCAGTTAACGAATGGTGTGGAAGGAGCGAGTGCCCCCCCCCTCCTGAACCCTACCAGGTCACATGCCCTCAACATGGGGGGGTGCTTTGGGATAGGGGGTAATCCAATGGCGTAGTTGGGAACAAGCAACGTTAGTAACAGGCAACAAACAGGCTAAATGGCAGGCAGTAACTAAAACCTAAATTCAGGCAAGGACAGGAATGGGAAGTGAGATTTTATAGAGTATTAATTGAGGTGAATGCCTACAGCTGGCCACTGGGTGGAGCCAGAGTCACCATCAGAAAGCAGTAGATACCCAGGACTCCACAAAGATAGTAGATACTCCGTGGCTAAAACCGTAAGGAACTGACCACAAGGACACAGGTCCCAGGATTGATTCCCGGTCAAGGTGTGACAACATATAGAGTTGACCATTACAATAATAGCACTCAAAGAAAAACAGCCACAACTAAAAGCGCTAGATGGAGACTCCTATTTGCGGGAAAGTGATAAATCGCTAAGTCACTAAGTAAGAGCTCTGATGGTGCCAATGTGGTAAATTAACAAGCACGTTTATTAAAATAGTAATATAAATGATTAAAACAGTCAAAACACTCCTCACATCAATGGGATGCAGGCCAATGTGGATGACAATATGACAGTACAGTTTATGAGGAGGTAAGTAAAACCTTGGACAGAGGGGTGGCTGTGGACGTGGTATACTTTGATTTTGCAAAAGCGTTTGACACCGTTCCCCACACACGGCTAATGTGTAAGGTAAAGTCTACAGGCTTGGAAAGATCAATTTGTAAATGGATAGAAAACTGGCTAAAAGACGGAATTCAGAGAGTAGTGGTTAATGATTCTTATTCTGAATGGTCTAAGGTTATCAGTGGTGTACCCCAAGGTTCAGTGTTGGGACCCTTACTTTTCAATATATTTATAAAAGATATTGGGTCTGGGATTAAAAGTACCATTTCAGTGTTTGCAGATGACACCAAGCTATGCAGTGGAATAACGTCCTTGCAGGATGTCTCCAACTTACAAGCAGACCTCAATGCACTGTCTAATTGGGCGACTGTGTGACAAATGAGGTTTAATGTTGATAAATGTAAAGTTATGCACTTGGGGGCTCAGAATATGCATGCATCGTACATACTACGAGGAGTACAACTGGGGGAATCCATAGTGGAGAAGGATCTGGGGGTTTTGGTAGATCATAAGCTTAATAATCGCATGCAATGCCAAGCTGCGGTTTCCAAAGCAAGCAAAATCCTTTGTATTAAGAGAGGTATGGACTCCAGAAATAGAGACATTATTTTGCCCCTGTACAAATCATTAGCAAGACCTCATCTGGAATATGCAGTTCAGTTTTGGGCACCAGTTCTCAAAAAGGATATCGGGAAACTGGAGAAAATGCAGAGAATGGCAACCAAACTAATAAGAGGCATGGAGGAGCTCAGCTACGAGGAAAGATTAGAGGATCTGAATTTATTCTCTCTTGAGAAGAGGAGATTAAGAGGGGATATGATCAACATGTACAAGTATATAAGTGGTCCATATAGTGAACTTTGTGTTGAGTTATTTACTTTAAGGTCATCACAAAGGACAAGGGGGCACTCTTTACGTCTAGAGGAAAAAAAGATTTCATCTACAAATATGGAAAGGTTTCTTCACAGTAAGAGCTGTGAAAATGTGGAATAGACTCCCTCCAGAGGTGGTTTTGGCCAGCACGGTTGATTGCTTTAAAAAAGGCCTGGATTCTTTCCTTAATGTAAATAATATAACTGGGTACTAACATTTTTAGGTAAAGTTCATCCAGGGTGAATCCGATTGCCTCTCATGGAATCAGGAAGGAATTTTTTCCCCCGTTATAGCAAATTGGATCATGCTTTGCTGGGGTTTTTTGCCTACCTCTGGATCAACTGTGGGTGAAGGATTGTATATGGGATTTTTTTTTTTTTTTTATATATATATATATATATATATATATATATATATATATATGCTTTTTTTTTGTTGAACTGGATGGATTTGTGTCTTTTTTCAACCTGACTAACTATGTAACTATGTAACAGTACCTTGACAAACAATGGTGTGTCAACTGGCTGTAGGAAGCGGAGCTGCGGTGCTCAAATAGACTCCTCATCTGCAAGGGAAAATACACTAGTGGAAGGAAGAGGGCGGTTGCGGATCCATGAAGATGGAACAACCATCAGGTTCAAAATGCTGATGATCGGCAGCAAGGTGATCCTGGAGGAGAGAGCTGACAAGCAGCAGGTGGAAACAGCCGAGCGTGATGTCAGTCGCTCGGGGAAGCTCGGATCCAAAACGAGGAATTTACAAGAACGGAGGGTGGAGCGCAAGCCAAAAGGAGTGTGTGTTAGAAATATCTGATAACTGTAAAAAAATGCATGTTTATTTCTGAATTTTGCAAAAACGTGGCAAAAAAATGACATTTTCAAAAGTTCATTGTGTCTTTCAGAAAATACCTTGGAGTGTTTGTTTTCCAAAATCTTGTAATTTTTGTGTGTTTTTTTAACTGTTCTGATGCTCCTGGACCTCCAAAAATGTGATAGGTAGTCAGGAAATTAGAAGCGCAATTTATGCTCCTTGAAAGCCTAAAGGTGCTCCTAAGATTTTGGGCCCCCCTATGCATCTAGGCTGTGAAACACATGTGGTATCACAAGATTCAGAAGGCATAACAGAATGTGTTTTGAAGTGAAATTACAATATAGGCATGCATATGCTGTATATAAGACATAACTTGTTAAAATTACAACATTGTGAAAAAAATATTTAATTTCTTCATTTTACAAAAATATTGCAATAAAAATTACAACTTCAAAAAACTCACCATGCCTTATACGAAATACTTTGGACTGTCTATTTTCCAAAAATATGGTATTTGGATTCTTCTGCCATTTTAGGGCCTCAATAAATGAGATAGGCAGTCAGTACATTAGGGTTTATAGTTTGCAGACTCTATTTTTCTTTTTTTTTTTTTTTTTTTTTTAATCAAACAAATGTTTATTGTCGACATCATTAATACGGATAGAAGGCAATTGCCATACAAGAAATGTGCAGTAAAGTAAATGCATATATATAGCTTGCATTACAGTCTAGGACTAGATTGTATATCCATATCTAGTTGGTGATTCAGCCCAATTATCAGTCACTCTGTAATTGTCGATGACTAGGCATATAGATCACATATCCGAGGGTATTCGGAACCTATAGTAGCCTGTCTAATGTTACCCATCTTCCCCCGATCTCCTTTACCCTTTTATAGTGGGAACTTTAGGGTATTGTATATTCCCAATTCCTCAAATGCCCTGCAGTTGCCTCAGATTGACCAACTCCAGAGGGCTCAGGCCTGGGGTGTCCAGCCATGGTGCCCAAAGTTGTTCGAACTTACCCAGCCTTCCCCTGTGTTGGTAAATTTATTGTTCTAGCTTGAGGGTAACACCCATGTGTGTGATCCATGTATTAATGGATGGTGGTGTGTCTAGTTTCCATCCCATCAGTATTACCTTCCTGGCTTGGAAGAGGGCCCTTGAAAATGCAGTCCTTGTTGCTTCTTCGGGTATTACCTCCCCCAAAGAACCAACTATACAATAAATGGGGTCTAACGATACATCCGTATGAAACACACCATTCAATGTGTGCATGACCCATTTCCAGTATCTGTGGAGCTTCGGACAGCGCCACAGAAGGTGGAGGAGGTCACCTGTTCCCACTTTACATTTATTACATAGAGGGCTTGTCAGAATTCCCATTTTGTGCAGTGTCACTGGCGTGCGGTGAGCTCGCAATAGGATGTAGAGTTGGGAGGTTTTCTGCACTAGGTTAAGAGAGCAGGTGGTAATGGATTAGAGGGCATCCTCCCACTGGTCCCCTGTTACCTCGCCCAAGTCCTCCTCCCATTTTTGCCTAGCCTTCGTGTGATAGTTTCGGAGGTATTAGTTTAGAAGCATGCTGTAGCATTGCAAAATGAATCCTTTGGTCCCAGTGGCCATTTTAATCAGATGAAAGATTGGTGTAGGTGAGTGAGACTACTCTGTCGCTCCCCCTTGCGCTCTAACTGCATGTTGAAGCTGCATATAGTAAAAGGTCATACTGGAGGGTAGGGCATGTCTAACCTTAAGTGTGGAGAAGGGGATCAGTCTGCCATTATGAAAGATATGAGTAAGGTGAGTTATCCCAAATGCGCGCCACCCTGGTCCCTGCCTCAATTTGGCCAACTCCCCGTATGTTGCGTTATCCCAGATGGGACTATAATCTGTAAACCCCTGAACATTTTGCAGTTGTTTGGCCTTGTTCCAGATCTTCTGTATTAGTGTGCAAGTGGGCATTTGTCTGTTTGGTTTCTGGAACTGCTGAGCCTCCAGTCCCTCCGGAATGGGCCGCGACCCAGCACCCCAGAGCAACAGCTTGGCCGATGGGCCGACCGGGCCAGGGGACATGGTTCCTATCAGTAGCTGTAACTGGGAGGCCAGGTAGTACAGCCACAGATTGGGTTGCGCCAGGCCCCCTTCATCCTTGGGGTATTGCAGCTGTTCCAGTCTGACCCTAGGAGGTTTAGTGGACCAGAGTAGTAGCCTAAACATTGAGTTCACCACTTTTTAAGGGGATTACCACTGGAGTGTTGTGGAGCAAATATAAGAGCTGGGGCATTAAGATAATCTTTATTAAGTTTATTTTGCAGGCAAGAGACATCTTTAGCCTATTCCAGATGTTAATCTTATCCCTAAACTTGGTAAGTATGGGATATATAGAGGCTACAATAATCAATGGGCTTGGGGGATATCTGAATTCCTAAGTATTTGAAAGTAGTTACCATTGGGATTGGACCCCGACACTTCATCTAACATCATCATCGCGGATTTGTTCCAGTTGATGGTGAGGCTGGAGAAATGCCTGAAGTCAGATATGAGAGACATGACCTTTGTCAGGGATGCGGAGACATCTCCTAAAAACAGGAGCATGTCATCCGCATAGAGCATGATTTTTTCCTGCATTGTACCATACCGGAATCCTGTTATCTGTGAACTGTCCCGCACCTGAGAAGCCAGGGGCTCAATGGCCAGCACAAAGAGCAGGGGGGACAGGGGACAGCCCTGCCTAGTCCCTCTGCCCAGAGCGAACACAGGTGACATCCTATCCGACACCCGAATTGATGCCTGTGGGGCCCCATACAAAAGCTTTGTCCAGGCTGTAAATGTGTCCCCAAACCCAAATTTGGACAACACTGCCCACAGGTATCTCCAGCTAACGCCATCGAACGCCTTATTGGCGTTGAGAGATAGAAGCGCTCTCTGTCCAGTGTTGTCAGCCCTGGTCTGTATATTAATAAACAACCTCCTAAGATTTGTGGCCGTGGATTTACTCAGCATGAACCCTGCCTGGTTGGGGTGAATAATGGTCTGGATTATCTTGTTTACCCGTAGAGCCAAGACCTGTGCTAAATCTTGACGTCGCTCTGTAGCAACGATATGGGCCTATATGAACCCGGATCCAATGGGTCCTTGCCCGGTTTGAGTAGCAAGATTACAGTCCCTCTAGTTATGGATGGGGGCAGGCGCCCCAGCCTTAGGGAAGCGTTAAAAACCTCTAGTAATTTTGGGAGGATGACATCTTCAAATTCGGTGTAGACCTCCGCAGAGATGCCGTCATCCCCCAGTGCTTTACATGTAGGGAATGTGCCCACCCCTTCTTGTAACTCCTCCAGAGTGAGAGGAGCATCCAGGTCCCTCCTGGCCGTTTGCGACAGGACAGGTAGGGAGATGGATTGAAGGAATTCCATCAGGGCGGCATCAGAGTAACCCTCTTTTGACCTGTATAGATCTGCATAGAATGTGGCCAGTTCCATAACTATTTGGTCCGGGTCGTTCACGATCCTTCCCGCAGAGGTACGCACTGCCCCTATAGTAGGAGAGGAGGCATGAGAACTGGCAATTTTCACCAGCAAGCGACCTGTTCTCTCCCCCTCCTCATAGAATGCCGCCTTGCTAAAAATCGCTTTCTCTCCACAGTGGAGGATCTCAGCCAGTCCAGGGAGTCCTGGGTCGCGATCCCAGCCTCCCTCGTGGAGTAAGAAGGGTCAGTAATAAATTAGAGTTCCAGCCTGCTCACCTGGTTCTCCACCTGGCCCAGGGCCCGTGAGTTACGCTTTATACTATTTATTTCTGCAATGAAGACACCGCTCAGGTACACGTCCCATTTGAGCAAGGCATCCCCATGGCCGTAGTGGTCTATAAAAAAGGTTTCGATTTGGTGAATGACTCTCTCGTGTTAAGGGAACAATTTAAGCCAAAAGGCATTAAGTCTCCAGAGAACCCTTGGTAATGTAGATTGTGGTCTTGTGATTAAGTGTGCCACCAGAGGAGAGTGATCCGAAACACCCCTGGGATGGTACTCAACCCCGACCACAGCTTTAAGGATATGAACAGAGCCAATACATAGATCTATGCGGGAGAGGGAGCCATGCGTCTTAAAGAAGCAGGAGAATTGTTTGGTAGCAGGGTGTCTCAAGCGCCATATGTCCATCCAACACACTTCAGCAAGCAGACGGCTGAGCACTGTGCCCCGTCCACCCGCCGAAGCTAGGGCCGGAGGGTGTTTATCCAGCTGTGGATTCAAATAGCCATTAAAATCACCCATTAGCAAAGTGGGCACATCTGGCTTTTCAGTTTGATATGTAGCAGCAGTTGTAGGATCTCTTGAGAAAATGGGGGGGGGGGGGGGGGATATACAGAAATGCCATAATAAGAGTCATACTATACAGTTTACCATATAGAAACACATATTGACCCAGGGGGTCTATTTTAACATCAAGCTCCTGGAAGGCCAAGGATTTATGGATCAGTACACTCACACCACGCGAGTAGGCGGAGTGAGTGGAGTGATACGCCTTGCCCACCCAGGAATACCTCAAACAATTCACTGTGTCCTTTGTGAGATGCGTCTCTTGTAAAGCTACAATCGCTGGGTGGAACTTCTTTAGAGATCATAGTTCGTTTCAAAGGGTCATGCATCCCTCGGACATTCCAGGAAACTATTGGTGTGGTTGCCATCGTAGGTATTGAATGCGATCACAGTCAGGGAAATTATCAAGCAAGCCAGTTCCTCTAGGAGCAGCATCCTGTCCGTCATGAGGTGGAGAGTATGCATGGGTTTTAGCTTTAAGAGTGGAAGTACGAGGCGGTAGGATCTGGGGTTTCCAGGCTTCAGTCTGCAACTTGTTGACTAAACTGCGCAACTGAGCAACGAGTATGTCCCTGTGGCCCACTCCACCCCCAAATAGGTGGAGTTCCACATACTTAGATGGTAGATCCAGGGTTGTGGGCTCAGGCCCCCCTTGCAACCGCACTGGGGCACTAGAACATGTGCCAACAGGGCACTGTAAAAGATTCAACCAAGTCTTTAACACTGCTTGTTCCTGGACAACTCTTGATATCCAGTACAAACATTGGATCATCCCTGGTATATTGCTTGCAGAAAGATCAGATAGCTAACACACTGAGAGTATAACTGGTAACATGTCCCCTCATTATGGTACAGAGGTCCGGAGAAATGGGTATTGTAAATCCAAACATCCTTCAGTATGGCCTTTTGGTGTCAGTCCCTCCTGTCATCTGGGTGCCTATGGCGGAGGTCCTGTTTGTTGTGATCCAGCCAGGCCGCGGCTTACGCACCTTTATCAAAGAAAGTGGCCTGTCCTCTAACTATAACTCACAATCTGACCGGGTACAACATGGCATAAGGTATTTGGAGGCATTGCAGCCTTTGTTTGACGTCTGCGAATTTCAGTTGTTTGCGTTGGACTTTGGCCGAAAAGTCTGGGTAAAATGAAATCCTGCCGCCGTTGAAATGAATCGTGCCCTTTTCCCTCGCTAGCCGTAGGATCACCTCTCAGTCTCTATAGTTCAGCAATATGGCCAGAATGGATCTAGGTTGGTTACCAGGGGGGTAGGGGTAACAGTGGAGTGCAGTGAGCGCGCTCAACCGCAAACAAGGGTGAAAAGGCCTCTTTGCCCAATACGTCCAGCAACCAGGATTCTACAAAGGCTGTGGGGTCCCGACCCTCAATTTTCTCCGGGAGACCCACAATGCGTACATTATTGCGCCTCAACCGGTTCTTGATGTCATAGGTTTTGGTAGTATTTTGTGCGGCTTGTTGTGCAGCAGACCTGGTGTCCCTGGTCAGGGGGAGTTTTGATCCTCCAGATCACTGATTCCACCCTCTGCAGCTATTGTCCGCTCCCTGATTTTTTGTATGTCGTGGCGTAAAAGGGAGACTGATTCTGTTAGGCCCCCAAACTGAACCTTGAGCTCGTCCACTGCTGCAGTACACTTGTGGACGGCCACCAAGATATCCGTGAGAGTAGGCTGGGGGGGGGTCAACTCAGAGGATGCCTCAAAGATGTCCAGGGTATGGATCAATGACGCCTTCAGAGGCAGCGTATCATCCTGTCCCCCCTGCTCCATGTCAGCAGCCTGCAAGTTAGGGGTGGATTGGGTGGTGAGCTTTTGTGTGTAGAACAACATATCCCTGGGCTGCTCTTTATGCTGTTTAGGGGTTTTGGTCATCTTACCCTCCTTCTCAGGCTGTTTTTCGGCGCCTCGTGTAGCGTGCTGAGGGAGAGGGGAGCCGTCGCCATCTTGGGCCTCCATGGCCGCTGCGGCTGTTTTGTCTGCCTTGTGGGACATCACGCTTGTCCGGGATGGTCTCCGGGATGCCATGGTGGTCTCTGGGATGTCTGAAACGGGTCCGTGCTGGTGCAGGTCCGGTTCCACCGTGGGGAAAGGATCAATAGCGGGTAATCTCAGTGGGAGCTCTGTGTAGTGCGACCGCTCACATGCCCGTGCAGGCCATGCCCCCCCAGACTCTATTTTTCACACAGACTAAATAATATACATTTATTTGGGTTATTTTTTTTTATTATGTAAATCATTTTATTAATTTCCATTTTAAGCAAACATACAAAACAAAACTAAACATCATACACATTGGACTAAAATATTAATGCAAGTTCAAGATAAAATTACATTGCATAGCATAGCAAAATAGCGAAAGAAAGGAAAGAAATTATTAGCGAAAAAAAATATTTTGACTGGAGAGGAGTCTAATCCATACCATTTATCACATTAGCAATCCACCCATACCCAAATTAGCAATAATAGACTTAGATCTCTTCTTTTCACATCAGCAACACACAACCAATATACAGAAGAATTTATATTGTAATGTAAGGCTTATCCAGCCACTTTGCCCAGACTTTGTCATACTTACTAGGACATCTCCTATTCATGTAAGTATCTTTATATATTGAGGGAGATTATTGTTGACCAATTGTTTCCAGTAAAAGCATAGGAGAAGAGGGTGTCTTCCAATGCAAAGTGATTACTTTTTTCGCATAAAATAATGTGGTATTAGCGAACACCAGCTCTGACACACCATAGGCAGAATAGCCTCCACCAGATCCAGCAGACATACAGACATTGTGACCGGCAGAGGGGCAGAAGTAATAGAATTAAACAGATCTAACACCCTCGGGCTAGGAAGCCCCCTAAACAGGGTTTAAAAGTCGCTCACCTGCTCCACACCTATGGACTGATTGACTCATGAAGGGAAGCTAACCCCACTTCCAAAGACTTCACTGATTTTTCTGCGCCAAATAAGAGACCACATCTTTCTCCCCACGCCTGAAGCGCATAGAATACTTAGAGCCAAAATCCTTGACCTTCCTTGGTCAGACCACTCACTAGTTTCTCTTATGATTGAATCCTCCTTGCCTCCAAAGGGTCGCCGCCTTTGAAGACTAAACAAATCAATCCTCTCCAACCCAACTCATTGCTCTATGATAGAAAAAGATATCCAGGAATACTTTCTTACCAATGACACGGCAGATTTCTCCCAAGGCTCCCTCTGGGGGGGACATAAAGCTGTGATCAGGAGTAAACTCATCCAATTAGGGACAAAGCTCAAGTGAGAATGCCAAGCAGACCTAATAAATTTGGAGCTTTCCTTTAAACAAGCCAGTAAGGCACATAAACGGAATCCCTCAAAACAATCCCTAGCTGTCCTTGACGCAGCCAAACTGGCCCTCAATTTAGGACAAAATGGCCCCATTACAAATCACTCCCTTTGAGCAATGGTGCACTGAGGCTGTGGACGTGAAGGGGGCATTTACCTCATTTATTCGGGAGAAGACCTTATATATGCGAGCCTGGGAGGAGGAACTTGAGATTGATTTGGACCTAGACACGTGGCACATGGTGTACAGTAGGTCCCTTAAAGGGTTGACCAATGTTTCTTTCGTGGAGGCAAATATCAAAACCTTAACAAGATGGTACCTGGTTCCCACCCGCCTGGCAAAAATGTTTCCTTCAACCTCCCCCCTCTGCTTCAGAGAATGCTGACATTCAGGCACACTCCTTCATACTTTATGGGAATGTCCCAGAATCAGAAGTTTCTGGAACCTCTGGTTTCAACTGATTCGCAAAGTCACAGGTCACTCCATTACTCAGAACCCCCAGACTGCCTTGCTTAAACAGTATGAGCCTAGGACCCCCAAATACGTCAGAGCCCTGATCCGATACATGCTTTTAGCAGCCAAACTGACAATAACCAGGGCTTGGAAATCCTGAACAGTCTCATATTTATTAGCAAAAGGTTAAGTGTCATGGATTATGGCTCAAGAAAAGATAGCTAACATCATCCTACCCGGAGAATCGACGTTTGAACGGGTTTGGGGTCCCTGGGCTCTATACTTGGGAATCATTCTATAGCTTCTCACTAGTCCCAAGAGTGACGATCTTTAACTTACCTGGGTCCCTCAATAGACCGCTAGCTGACTCAAAGAACACTCCTCTCCTCCTTTCATCTCATATCTGCTCCCTTCCTACCCCTTTTGTCCCTCACTTTCTTTCTCTTACCTTCCCCTCACTTCTTCTCCCATTCTTCCATGCATGTTGTTCTTAATGTATTTTTGACTAGTCTCTAGGGAGACCCCATCCCAGTTTTTTCTACCTTACAGGACAACTAAGATAGGGATGTTAACCCTAGCACCAAGCTATTGTTTGGACTCTCTGTTCACCCAGCTTATACTTTCTGGCCCCTGCACACCAGGGGGGTCAAGACTCCTAGCTCCTTTAGCTGGAACTTGGAGCCCTCCGGGGGATGGGGAACAGTGGGAGGGTCCCCTTGGGTGGGCTGCTTGGCCACAGTTTGCTCCCCCTGGGGTGGCTGGCACGCCCTCCCGAGAGTCGACCATCCTACCTGTAACCTCCCTTCAATCTTTCCAGTTGCTTGACTGAGGTCCTACAATAGATGATATATGCTAATCTTATTATTCACTTGGTATTTCTTTTTTGGGCTCCCTAGAGCCTTCTCACTGAAAGTAGCTGTACAGCTTGCTTCCTTTTATGTCTACACAGGCCATGCTTGGCCGATTTGTTATTTAATACTAATTTGTATTTGTATATTTTTCCTCTCTTACACTCAATAAAATTATTTAAACATAAAAATGTGACTCTCTAGATGTGCAAAGCTGGTAGAGACATCCCCAAAAAGACTTGCAGCTGTAATTGCAGCGAAAGGCAGTTCTACAAAGTATTGACTCGGGGGGGCTGAATACAAATGTACGCCACACTTTTCACATGTTTATTTGTAAAAAAAATTGAAAACTATTTATCATTTTCCTTCCACTTCACAATTATCTGCCACTTTGTGTTGGTCTATCACATAACATCCTAAAAATATACATTCACATTTTTGGTTGTAACATGACAAAATCTTGAAAATGTTAGGGGGTATGAATACTTTTTCAAGTCATTGTAGTTAAGCTAAAAAAAGGCAAACAAACTGAATTGAAATTGAGGATCAATAGGAAAAGAGCTGTGTTGATCTGCTACTTACAAAAGTTAAAGAATATATAAACAACAATATGAATAAAACTATACATCATATAGCTCCTGTGAAAAATCCCTAGCAACATAGTAATAAAAACATTAAAATTATTTTTTTTTTCACTCCAGAAAAAAAAAAAATTCTCTCTACTTCAGAAATAACAAATCATTTCTTGTCAATTAAACAATTAATGTCCCAATCTATGTTGTGCCCAAACGGAGAGAATGACTAATTCATATACACACGTTTTATGAAAACCCATCCAATGTGTTTGAAGCTTATCAATGCCAACAAATTTAAGTTATTTGGGGTTTCTACCATGTACCCTACTGAAAAGTGCTGTGAGGCTACAGTACTTGTATCCTAATCTAATTATAGGCGTGTCCCCTGAGTCTATCCATCAGGTGTCTTGTGGTTCTGCCCACATACTGCCTACCACTTGTACATTCCAGGAGGTACAGGACATGGGTGGAATCACAAGAAATAAAAGAATATAATTTCATATTGTGCACCCATCTTAGTGGAAGTAAAACTGGATTTTTCTCATGTCTTTGTCCATTAACATTACAAATGACACATTTATTACACGGATAAAAACCCTTTCATATCAAAAAAGAATTGCACTATTTTTGGAGGATTTATTATATTGGGTGCAATTTTATCCCTCAAGTTAGGGGTCCTCCTAAAGACTACTTGCGAATTGTCTGGGAGGATTTGTTTAAGGGCAGAATCCTGCTTAAAATGGATGTAAAACCGAAAAAAAAATGTAATTAATAATTCTGCCTGGTAGAGTATAGCATATTATGTCATCTGTGCCTAGTATTGCCACAAGTTAATCCAACTATGAGTAATCAGCTTATCTTTCTTCAGGAAGAGAAAGTCCAATTAACAGGGAAATACACAGTCGATCCAACCCTTGCTCTGTGAGTGACAAGCAATTTGCTTATCTCCTTCACACAGCAGAGAAAGTTTTACACTCCCCCCTCCCTCTCTCCTCAATGTCTCAGTATAGAGGTGGCTGGGGGGGCTTGTGACATCACAGCTCCAACCACCAAACTCCAGCAAACACAGACACCCACTGATTTCAGCGTTTTACAGAGCTGCTAGTGCTTACAGGAAGGCCATTTGCAAGGTAGGGATAGATGCAGGAGGCCTGCATGTATATATACATTAATACTGTGTCATTAGTTTATACTGGGTGGGTGGTGGGTTTACATCCACTTTAACCACTTGCCGACCGCCGATCGGCATCTGCCGGCGGCAAAGTGGCTCGTTCCCGCAAATCGCCGTCATACGACGGCGGCTGCGGGAACGAGTTTAGTGAGCGCGCGCGCGCCGCCGGAGGCGCGCCCGCGCGCTCACTGTGTCCAGGGGGGGCCAGGGAGCGGGTGCGGCGGCTTCGATTGCCGCCGGCTGCCCGCGATGGCCCCCCCAGAGCGAGTGAGCGGAGGTCCGTGTATGTAAACACGGACCTCCGCTCTGTGTGAGGGGGAAGGGCTGTGATCACAGCCTTCCTTTACGTGAAGGCTGTGACCACTTCCCTTCCCCAGCTAGGCAAGCCCCCACACAGTTAGAACACGCCCAGGGAACATAGTTAACCCTTAGAGCGCCCCCTGCAGGTTAACCCCTTCACTGCCAATGGCATTTACACAGTAATCAGTGCATT
>BLSH010258084.1:286106-322016 GCA_018402905.1 Glandirana rugosa | reverse complement strand
GTCGCCATCCTTCAGAGTTGTTTCCAGGAGACTCTGCAAGATATGTGAGAACAGAGAAGGGAGGGGGAGGCACCAGCCTAAGTGTAGTATTAAAAATGTACTTTATTCACATGAGATTAAAAACACTTACAGGAGTGTAGAAGTAAACATGCTTGTCCAAAAAGAGTGCAGTCCTGATGTTATGTCTGGCTCTGCGGGCTCTACTGCGGTGGTAGACAGCTGGAAAGGATCATCCAAATAAGCTGGACTGAATGTCTGGTGTGCACAGGATCCAGGAAAAATTACGCTGGTCAGTGCTGGCAGCTGGGGAGGAAGTGATGTCACCGTAGGGGGGAAGAGCCAGGATACAGCTGAACAGTGCCTGTCCGGATGCAAAGCTGTGGGCTGGGGGGGGGGGGAATGTGGGACAAAAAACGGACAGATAAACCCATTGATGAGATAGACCAATTAGTTGGGGCATAGTAATACCATTTGGAATGAGGCTAGATTTGATGATTACGGTATATTTCTAGTTGTAAAGGTATACACACTATTGGGGATACCAGAAAAAAAAATTGTTATACAGTTTGAGCTGGCAGCGTGCCAAAATATGGACAGATATTGGTGGTAGTGGCATACACCTGGATGTTATGGCCCATTGGAGGGTGCATTCCTAATATTACTGCCCTCATCTGTATTGCAAGGTGCTAGTGGTGTCCTTAAATGTCGTCAGGTGCGGACAACTGCAGTAACAACCAATGGGACATCATGGTGGACAAAGAATTATGTCTGGGACCCGATGTTATAGTATGGTGTGTGTCTCGACTCTCAATCACCTCATTGAGTACTCCAGATGACAAAGCATTAAGGGGATATATGAAGGCCTGTGGTGGACTTGTGGTGTTCCTTCAAGAAATGCCTGGGCACACTGTGTTTGTCATTTCCTAGCTCTATGAACCTTCTGTGTTTGTTGAAGCATTGGTGTACAGGATGAATAGTTCTCCCCACATACAGTTGTGCTCATAAGTTTACATACCCTGGCAGAATTTATGATTTCTTGGTCATTTTTCAGAGAATACGAATGATAACACAAAAACATTTCTTTCACTCATGGTTAGTGTTTGGCTGAAGCCATTTATTATCAGTCAACTGTGTTTACTCTTTTTAAATCATAATGACAACAGAAACTACCCAAATGACCCTGATCAAAAGTTTACATACCCTGGTGATTTTGGCCTGATGACATGCATACAAGTTGACACAAAGGGGTTTGAATGGCTATTAAAGGTAACCATCCTCACCTGTGATCTGTTTGCTTGTAATTAGTGTGTGTGTATAAAAGGTCAATGAGTTTCTGGACTTCTGACAGACCCTTGCATCTGTCATCCAGTGCTTTACCAATGTTTCTGTAATCTGAGTCATGGGGAAAGCAAAAGAATTGTCAAAGGATCTGCGGGGAAAAGGTAGTTAAACTGTATAAAACAGGAAAGGGATACAAAAAGATATCCAAGTAACTGAGAATGCCAACCAGCAGTGTTCAAACTCTAATCAAGAAGTGGAAAATGAGGGGTTCTGTTAAAACCAAACCACGGTCAGGTACACCAACTCAAAATTTCAGCCACAACTGGGCTTTTTGTCAAGAGGAATGGGCAGCTTTACCATCTGAGAAGATAAAGAGCCTCATCCATAAATACCACAAAAGACTTCAAGCTGTTATTGATGTTAAAGGGGGCAATACACGGTATTAAGTAAAATTTTGGTCTGATCACTCCAAATGACTTTGTGCCAGAAGGTTTGAGGCTTGTCTCTGTGCTGTTTGGTGTATTGTAAGCAGGATACTTTGTGGCATTTGGATAGTAATGGCTTTCTTCTGGCGACTCGACCATGCAACCAATCTTTCTTCAAGTGCCTCCTTATTGTGCATCTTGAAACAGCCACATCACATGTTTTCAGAGAGTCCTGAATTTCACCTGAAGTTATTTGTGGGTTTCTCTTTGCATCCCAAAAAATGTTCCTGCCAGTTGTGGCTGGAATTTTAGTTGGTCTACCTGACCGTGGTTTGGTTTCAACAGAACCCCTCATTTTCCACTTCTTGATTAGAGTTTGAACACTGCTGATTGGCATTCTCAATTCCTTGAATATCTTTTTATATCGCTTTCCTGTTTTATACAGTTCAACTACCTTTTCCCACAGATCCTTTGACAATTATTTTGCTTTCCCCATGACTCAGAATCCAGAAACATCAGTGCAGCACTGGATGAAGGATGCAAGGGTTTGTCAGGAGTCCAGAAACTCATTGACCTTTTAAACACACAAACTAATTACAAGCAAACAGATCACAGGTGAGGTTGGTTAGCTTTGATAGCCATTCAAACCCTTTTGTCTCAGCCTGTGTGCATGGTATCAGGCCAAAATCACCAGGGTATGTAAACTTTTGATCAGGGTCATTTGGGTAGTTTCTGTTGTCATTATGATTTAAAAAGAGTAAACACAGTTGATTGATAATAAATGGCTTCAGCCAAACACTAACCAAGCTGTGGGCTGGGGGGGGGGGGAATGTGGGACAAAAAACGGACAGATAAACCCATTGATGAGATAGACCAATTAGTTGGGGCATAGTAATACCATTTGGAATGAGGCTAAATTTGATGATTACGGTATATTTGTAGTTGTAAAGGTATACACACTATTGGGGATACCAGAAAAAAAAAATTGTTATACAGTGTGAGCTGGCAGTGTGCCAAAATATGGACAGATATTGGTGGTAGTGGCATACACCTGGATGTTATGGCCCATTGGAGGGTGCATTCCTAATATTACTGCCCTCATCTGTATTGCAAGGTGCCAGTGGTGTCCTTAAATGTCGTCAGGTGCGGACAACTGCAGTAACAACCAATGGGACATCATGGTGGACAAAGAATTATGTCTGGGACCCGGTGTTATAGTATGGTGTGTGTCTCAACTCTCAATCACCTCATTGAGTACTCCAGATGACAAAGCATTAAGGGGATATATGAAGGCCTGTGGTGGACTTGAGGTGTTCCTTCAAGAAATGCCTGGGCACACTGTGTTTGTCATTTCCTAGCTCTATGAACCTTCTGTGTTTGTTGAAGCATTGGTGTACAGGATGAATAGTTCTCCCCACATACAGTTGTGTTCATAAGTTTACATACCCTGGCAGAATTTATGATTTCTTGGTCATTTTTCAGAGAATACGAATGATAACACAAAAACATTTCTTTCACTCATGGTTAGTGTTTGGCTGAAGCCATTTATTATCAGTCAACTGTGTTTACTCTTTTTAAATCATAATGACAACAGAAACTACCCAAATGACCCTGATCAAAAGTTTACATACCCTGGTGATTTTGGCCTGATGACATGCATACAAGTTGATGAGTGAAACAAAATGTTTTTATGTTATCATTCATATTCTCTGAAAATTGCTAAAAAATCATAAATTCTGCCAGGGTATGTAAATGTATAAGCACAACTGTATAGGAGGCCACAGGGACGGGTAAGACAATATACCATGTAATCACTGGAGCAAGTCTTCCCTTTCGTGGTGACGTTTTTTGTCCATGGTGAACATATACAAAAAGAAATTGTGCATGATGTGTAAAAATGTCAACATGGACAAAAAAACGTCACCACGAAAGGGAAGACTTACCCCATCAAGGAGTTCCACAATTGCTCCAGTGATTATGTGGTATATATTGTCACCTATCCCTGTGGCCTCCTATATGTGGGAAGAACTATTCATCATGCACGCCAATGTTTCAACAAACACAGAAGGTTCCTAGAGCTAGGAAATGACAAACCCAGTGTGCCCAGGCATTTCTTGAAGGAACACCACAAGTCCACCACAGGCCTTTAGCCAGCTTGTACTGTATAACAATTTATACAGCAGAGAGTACCCTAGGGTACTCTCTGCTGGTCTGAATCAGAGCATGGTAGGTATTTCTTGCTCAGTTGGATTCCCTTTAAAATCCCAGTGGGGTTTCTTCCGTAGTCTGTAGTAGTAGGGATGTGGGTTAGCCTCTCATTTCTGTATTTCAGGATACAGCAATTATAATCTCAAGCATAAAAGACCAGCGGGTAGATGATAGCCAATGCAAAATATCTGCCCACACTGATGATCTTCTCTTCTCACAACTCCATGCATTTCCTCCTCCAAATCTCTTGAAAGAATGTGAAATATACTGTATAGGGAATGTACATCCTTCAAAATTAATTTTCAAAAAATCTGAAATGATGAGGGTTGCAATGCCCCCATCACAAATAAACAACCTTAAAGTACACTTTAACCAGTTAACAACTGGCCCATAGACAAAAGACGTCTACAGGGCGGTTGCGTAACTTTGGGAGGACGTACATTGACGTCCTCCCAGAATCGCGCTTCCTGCTAGGCAATGGTCAGGGGATCAGTGAAGTCAGATTGGTTAGCAGGTGACATATCACTGGAGTCAAGCTGGATAGATGGAACACAAGCTGGATGCAGAGTGGATGGAAGAAAAGGTCAAAGGCCCCACCTGGCCGAATGAGGTAGTCTATCCAAAAGATGGATGGAACGTCTCAGACAAGTCTGAGGAGATATAGAGCCAGCAGAACTAGAGGACAACTTAGCCTGGATGTGCATCCAAGGGCATTTTGGGACAGGCAAAGGTAGGGGTAACCCAGAAGGCTTATAAATAAATGGAAAATCAATCAGCGCAAGGAAAAAAATAAAAATAAATACTAAACTATTAGCAGCTGAACAATCTAGGTCAATATTCCAAATCCTAGTGCCAGTATATACAAGAAATAACAGTGCAGCGCTCACTAAATTCCAGAAGGCTTGACTTTTAAGGATTTACTGTAGAGCAAGCAGAGGTTTTGCAAGCTTTTACATAGAAACAGGAGTCCTTATGGAAGAGAGGGCCACCAAAGCCTGCGAAAAACCAAAGAAAAGTTTTAGTAACCCCTGGGTGCCCAGCCATGTTAGTGTCATGTGCTTCTGAAAGCACTTTAAAGCCCTTGGTCCTCAAAGGGTTAAAATAGAGGCTAAATGATCAGGGGCCTCCATTACTTGTGCTGGAGGTTAGATATTGTGAAACTTAGAGGAGGTTTCCAAACAGGGCTCAAAGCTGTGAGAAAGCAGGTAAGTTTGGCCTCTAGGAGGAAAAGATTCAGACTGTGACAATTGGCTAGAGAGGTGGCCTGTAGGGGATTCAATAAACTTGTCCGTATCTTCTGCTACAATAGAGTCATATAAAGGCAAATGGTTATACAAACAGGAGTCACACTTGGAAAAGTTGTCACGATCAAGATCTGAATAGGACTGTAATAAAGGCAAGTGACTGGACTGGTGTAATGATATCACATGCTGGACACACGAAAAACTGGCAACCATTTTGTTCAAACATCTGCCGTGATGGTTTAGGCCTGGAACGACAGTCATACTGCTAATTACCTCACTCGTTTCCCCCCTCCTTTCAGGATAGGAATTCCTGGATCATCTTGCAAGGCCCCAAAAAGTCTGGATTTGTTTGCCAGGCCTTGTCATAAACAAATAAACCAGATCCATTAAGAGATAGCACAGGATGCCGTGAGATAATGAGTGTCATAAAAAAAAAGGCATTCAGGCAGCTGTGACCTTTTCAGAGACCCCTATTCAATTTAACGCTTAGGAATTCACCCATGTTTTATAATTCCAGACAGGAACGTGACATCTGAATAAAAAATACATAGCTGAATGCGGAATTTTACCCTGAACAAATTGAATCCAAACATCTATGAGTCTGATCATATGGGAAACCACTGAGTTTCTTTCCCTCCCAGAGTAATGGAATATTGACAAAATTCTCATGTTTGGACTCATTTTAATGAAACTTTCATGCTGCACCGTGATCATATTCCAAGATATGATATTGATACAGAAACTTGCATATCAGGGATGGCTGTTATTCCACGGTCCGCCCTGGACAGCCCACCAGCCCTCCTTACCTATGTGAGTGGTCAGGGGCATATGTCCCCACCCCTTTGCTTCCAGAGAAAAAGGACAGTTCTCACTTTACCATCAAAGAATGAACATCTGAGAACCAGTTGGACTCATTGACAAATTCTGGTCAATCATGGACATTCACTGCAAGTATATTTCTCCCTTTCCTTCTGCCTTTTCTCTTTGTTGCTGTATAGTATGTCTCTTATTGCTTTGTAACACCATTTTTCTGTAAATTTTTATCTGCACCAATTTTGACCTTTTCATTGTTAAAACATATTCTGAAAAGTGTTACTCTTGTCCCTAAAGCTCTTAATGCAAGCTATAACAAACCTGTTCCTTTGAAAAGTTCTACTGTTTAGGATATTCCTGTCTGTGGTGATAGCGTGTGTTACAGGTGATTATTCTAAAATCATAATTAATATTGCTAATTGGTGGAAGCTCTGAGTCTTCCGCAAATCAACGGTCAGTGATGGCAGGGAAAGGGTTAATTGCTTAAATTAG
The DNA here is from genome assembly GCA_018402905.1 of Glandirana rugosa. Classification (NCBI taxonomy): domain Eukaryota; kingdom Metazoa; phylum Chordata; class Amphibia; order Anura; family Ranidae; genus Glandirana; species Glandirana rugosa. The sequence goes on along the minus strand of BLSH010258084.1, from coordinate 315,553 downwards.
CCTGATGACAATCGCTCTCAGGCTGCTGGCAGTTGGATGGTGGTTCCGCAAGCTGGAAAATCTTTGTGCTGGATGCAGCTGAGAGTGGCATTGTTACGTTAGTGACAAGCGCGGTGTGAGATTGGGCGGTCCTCTGTCATAAGTTAGTGAGGAGGGCAGGGATCTGATACCCGCGTTCGTCACAACTGGTATTGGCCAAAAAAATATTACAAATGGTCAACAGTTTTAATGCAGTTTTGAAGGTTGGTCTGGGACTAGAACCTAATCTCTCCTGTAGCCCAATCTATGTGTGGGTTATGAAGTTTAAGCCAAGGATAACCTAACATAAGGGAATAGGCAAGAGATGTTATCAAGTAGAAGATAATTGTCTCCCTATGTAATTCCCCAGCGGTCAGAGAAACAGGTACAGTGCACTATGTGACCAGGACAAGGGAGAGTTATCAACAGCTAAGACTGAAAAGGGTTTGTGTACATTAGTCAAGGGAATCTGTAGATGGTGTGCTAGGTCCCTATCGATGAAATTGCTAGCAGCATCAGAATCAATGAAAGCTGAGGTAGTCAGAAACATGGCAGAATTAAATTGCGCAGGTACAAATAACTTCTCTCGGGTGGAACCTGGCACTGTATAGTGTAAAGAAGCAGACCACACCCGTACTAGACTCTTAGCATTTCCTGGCTTATTAGGGCAGCTGGTGAGAAAGTGGCCGTGGTTGCCACAGTATAAGCAGAGTCTTTTCTTCTAGCTTTTTTCCCCAGAGGATAAATGAGTAGCGCCAATTTGCATGGGCTTATCCCCTGGAGAGGTTGAGAGGGCTCAGGAAGGTCTGATGAAGAAAAACTGTATATTTTGGTATCTAAGAAAAAGTGGACAGCATACTAGGGGGCAAAGAAACAAACCTCTCTGCATGCCTTTCCCTTAAATCCATGTCTATATGGATGGCTACTTATAAGGCTTCATTCAATGACTTTGGTGCAGAGTAGTGTATTAAGGGGTTCTTTATGGAGTCTGATAAGCCTAACCTGAACTGGCTTCTTGGAGCTGGGTCATTCCATCCTGAGTCAGGTGCCCAGCGACAGAAATCAGAATAGTTATGTTCAGCTGTGCGTTTATCCTGATGTATTGACCTGAGGTTAATTTCTGCTGAATGGGCATGGTCAAGATTATCATAGAGTAAACCCAGGGCCTTAAAAAATGCTTAGACAGACCCTTGGCCTGGGTCATCTGCAGGGAGACTAAAAGCCCAAGACGGGGGGTCCCCCTGCAACCATGTAATAATCAGGTTAATCTGTTGTGCTTCAAAACCAGAAGAGCATTGCCTAAGCTTAAAGTATAGCATACAACGATTTTTAAAGTTGGAAAACATATGGGGGTCACTAGAAAAATGATCAGACGGGTTAACCTTGGGCTCTGGTTCCTTTGTTACTGCTAGAGGTGCGTTTACACATACAGACAGTTTCTGGATTTGGCATGTCAGTTTGAAAATCTCCTCAGCAAATAAATGGGCCTGTGTACAGTCCATCTTCACAGAAAAATATTCTTGTAAAGGCTTGTGATAATGTCTTGCTTACCCCTAACACCAGTGGTCAGACACTATAGTTGGCTTCTGTGCTCTTCACCTATAGCAGCCCCCTTTCCCATAAGGCAAGCAGGCCTACCTGTAGTCAGTTGCCCCCAGGACACAATGCTATAGTGCCTGGCATGAACTGAGCAAAGCAAACGGGTACATACAGTGGACAGGCAGAGTGGTTCATGGACAGTCAGGGTACAAGGCAGGCATGGTCCAGAATAATCAGGCTCAAATCATAGTAAAAAGGCAGACAGAGTTCAGAAAGTAATCAGAATGTAACCAGTGCCATCACAAACATGAGACTGCAGGCTTGGCTGGTTTAAATCAGATTTGGTGTCTACGCAGAGAAAGGCCACATCAATCACCTTGCAGGTGGACAGACAGACATGGATGCATCATAGCCATAACTCGGATGCTGGAATGAGACCAGCAGATGTCAAAGAACAGGAGTGTTTACATGCTCCTGGTACTACCGAAATACCTGTATCTGTTCTCAACTCTACCAATCCACATCGTGTCCTCTTACCTAAAATCAGTTAATTGTTTTCTCTAAATTCTTATGGGCTCAGAAATGACCTAGGATTAAATGTGGCGTACTTTCTCTCACCTTGACGAGTCTCACCTTGTCAGGCCGCTCGATTGGCACCAGCACAAAGACATAAAAAAAGGGTTACACTAGAACAAGCCTCTTCACATTTCTCAGGAGAAGGGAGGTAGAGCGGCTCCAGGTGTAAGTAAAAGTTATAATCAAAGAATGAGGTGCAGGTCCGGTCCGTGATCCAGGAAATGCAAGCAAACAAAGGGATGTGACCGCACTCCAAAACTTGAAAAAACTGTGAAATTTATTGTGAATGCAAAATTAGTAGCAAATATTGCAGGGCAGACAATGGGCATATCTACAAACAAACAGGCAGGTTGACACGTTTCACAGACTACATGTCCGCTTACTCATAACCTAAATTCTGATGAAACCACTGAGACATTTAAAATAAAGTGCAGGGGGGCGTGGCTTGGCACACAGACGGAATGGCTGCCTGAATCCGGAGCTCCGGCACCAAGGGGGAGAAATTTTAGCTTTTTCAGCCTACACCCGACAGTTATGGGCAAAATAGGACGCCAATTACCTTTCACCCACACCCTGCAATCACAATCCGGGCGAAACCTCCTGGAATTGTTCCGATCACAGCCTCTGCAATCGAACGAGGCCTCTACATCCCGCTCAGCGCAGAAACCCTCCACCATGGCGCGGAAGCCAGGCGACGGATCGCTCAAGCTAACAGCTCAAACAAACCAAGACAGGATCCTGGACCTGATACAACAGGTCCCGAAAATGTCCGATCTTCAGAGCATAGCTTCTGACATAAAAGGAGCCCTCAACGACACTGTTCTCGAACTTAAAGATGAGCTGAGGGGGGTCTCTGTCAGGCTGGAGGAGGTAGAATGCGCTGCAGGACGCCATGATGAAGACATCAGAGAGCTTCAACAACACAGTGCCCAGTTCCACATGATCGAACTACAGCATCGTTTGGAAGATCTTGATAACCGAGGTCGCAGGAAGAACTTAAGGGTCAGAGGCATCCCAGAGGCCGTAGAACATGATCAGATCCCCATGGCCCTTCAATCGCTCTTCAACAATCTCATAGAGCGGGTCCAAGACACCCCGATAGATTTTGACCATGCCCACAGTGCGCTGAGACCTAGGGGGAGGGAGGGTGATCCCCCAAGAGACATTATATGCTGTTTCACTAACTATAAGCTCAAAGAGGAGATCGCCACCAGAGCGAGAGACCAGGAGGAGATTCGCTTTAATGGCACGGAGGTCAAGATCTTTCAGGATCTCTCCCAGATTACCCTGGGCCATAGGAGAGCTCTACGACCCATCCTATCTGCTTTGCGGGACCGCCATATCGAGTACAAATGGAGATTTCCGTTCGGCCTGTGTGTCACCATAAGCGGTTGTTCCTTCACCCTACATACACCAGCAGATCTTCCTCAATTTTTTGAATTTACAGGTCTCCCAGACATCCCCGTCCCAGAATGGTACCAGGAATTTGCTGTCCCAGCAGCTTGGAAGGAATTTGCTCCGCTCCCTTTGGGCTTGTGACTGGGCCAGTTTGGTTGCCTTTTACTTGTACCATTCCCCGCCCTTCTACCCCTTTACATCCACCGTAAAGATTGCGGGACTGAAAGAAACTTTCCTCTTACAGTAAAGAGTATGAGACCGAACGGACTAGGGTCTCGATCGTTCCCATCATGCCCGACATCCTCATTATGAGCCGGCTGGCTCCGTTGGGCTATACAGACACCCAGAACCATGCTTCCTCTACAACCACTAAATCCAAAGGTGTAGCTACCCTGTTTGCCAAAGACCTCCCCTTCCTCTTTAAGGATCAACTGTCAGACCCTGAAGGACGCTTCCTTTTTATCAAAGGCACGCTTTACAACAGACCTGTGACATTTGCTAACGTCTACGCTCCCAACCGCCATCAAGAATCTTTTTTCAGAGGGGTATTTGACCATTTGATTCCCTTTTATGAGGGTATGGTGGTGATGGGTGGTGACTTTAATGGCCCGCTTCAGCCAAATCTTGACTCCTCATCAGGCTCTTCGTCTTTCCCCTACCGGGCACTTAAACAGATTAAGCTCCAGTTTTGCTCCCTGTCACTACTGGATACCTGGAGAACTCTCCACCCAGACACCAAAGATTTCTCGTTTTTCTCTCCCTCTCATCAAAAATACTCATGGCTAGATTACATTTTCCTTTCCCAGAATGACCTGCATTACCTTCACTCCGCAACCATCGAATCGTCTATCCTCTCTGACCACAACCCCATTACCATGTCCCTAAGATTTCCACAAACTTGCATCAGAGAAAAGACCTGGAAGCTAAACAACTTTCTGCTCTCAGATCCCTCACACAACCTCCAACTACAAGCCAAACTAGCAAATTACTTTGAATTGAATTCTCCCGGGGAAGCTTCTGATCTTAACGTCTGGCTCACACACAAATGTGCCAAGCAAGGTAAATATATCGCTCTATCTGCACGCATCAAAAAAACTAGGCAGACTAGGGTTAGTGACCTTATCGCCCGTATTCAAAAACTGGAGGCCGCCCACAAACGCTCACTCGCCACCTCTACATACGAGGAATTAGTACAGGCCAGGAAAACACTATTAGAGGAACTAAATACTCAAATAAAGTAAAAGTACACATTAACCTCTAAAATGTTCTACGAGCATGCTAACAAGAGTGGCAGGTTGCTTGCCAGGCTTCTTCAGGGTAGAAGGGCCCAGACCAATGTCCCTTTCCTACATGATCGCACAGGCCGCAAAATATCAAGTACCACAGACATAGCTAAATCTTTTGCAGATTATTACACCAAACTATACAGTATACCCTTAAACAATTGCCCCGCTAACGCTGATCTCTCCCGCTCCCAGGCCATCACAAACTATCTTGCAAATTCTGACATGCCCAAACTTTCAGAAGATGACATCACGGCCCTGGATAGCCCTTTGACCACCCAAGAATTTTTACAAACCATTAAATCTTTGAAACCCGGCAAATGCCCACGCCCAGATGGACTTCCCAACATATATTACAAAACTTTCTCTGACTGTTTAGCTCCCTACTTTGTAAAAGCCTTCAATTCATTGGCGGATACTCCCTCCCCACCCAGAGACCTCTTAGAGGCCCAAATTACAGTCATCCCCAAGCCAGGCAAGGATCACTCCTTGCCTGAAAACTATCACCCCATTTCCCTCTTAAACTCAGACGTCAAGATCTTTGCAAAGATCTTGGCTAATAGACTAGAGCCCCTACTCCTTTCACTAGTCTCCAGAGAGCAGGCAGGTTTCGTTCCCGGAAGAGAAGCGCGCGATAATATTATTAAGGCCCTTAACTTAAACCACTGGCTCAACAAGACACAGACAGAGGGTTTCTTTCTGTCTACAGACGCGGAGAAGGCATTCGACAGGGTGGCCTGGCACTTCATGGCATGCACCCTCAGCAGCATTGGCCTGGGGAAATTTATGCTAGCCAGTATCCTTAGTCTGTACTCCAACCCCCGGGCCAGAGTCAGGGTCAACGGATGCCTGTCGGACGCCTTCTCCATTCGTAACGGAACCAGACAGGGCTGCCCCCTCTCTCCCCTCATTTTCATTCTTACCCAAGACCCCCTGCTGAGAAACATTCAGAGAAACCCAGACATCACCAGTATCACAGTGGCAAACAAGACTTGCAAGCTTGCCGCTTTCGCGGACGACATTTTATTGTTTCTCACAAAACCCAAGATAACGATTCCAAATCTCTTAAAAGAATTTGACATATTTGGTGACGTATCCAACTTCAGGATAGATTTCAACAAATCCCATGCCCTAAATGTGACCCTAGCTGACTCCCTGCTCCATACCTGCAAAGGATCATCACCATTTGAGTAGCGCACCTCTGAGATTCCCTACCTAGGAATAAAGCTCCCAGCTAAGTTGAAAGACCTCTACGCTCTAAACTTTCACCCCTTCCTACAAGGATGTACCAAAGACTTAGAAAACTGGTCGGGGCTCAATATTTCATGGTTCGGCAGGGCAGCCACACTAAAAATGACTACTTTGCCCAGATTTCTTTATTTATCCCAAGCTATTCCAATTGCCCTACCCAATTCTTTCTTTCACACCCTTCGCTCCAAACTAAGCTCCTACCTATGGAAAAGGTCGCCCCCCAGGATTAGCCTATCCAGACTCTCAGCCCCGCAGTCAAAAGGTGGCATTGGCCTCCCTGATTTCAAAAAATACCACAAGGCAGTTCTTTTGGCCAAGCTGGTGGATCACCACATCCACCCCGCCCTTAAAGACTGGGTGGAACTGGAAAACCTCACGTTAGGCGCCCCACTATGTAATATAGCCTGGACGAAAAGGGGGGGGGTGTCTAGCAGACGCCAAACATCACTTACTGCTGTCCCCCATGCTGTCCTCCTTAAAAGACTCTGCAAAAAACCAAAAGATCACGACCATCCCGGGCCCCCTGACCCCAATCAAAGACAACCTAGAATTCCCATCGGGAATGGAGAAGAGTTTCGTCTTATTCTCCACATCACTCAATCCTAGAGCTACCCACTTTTTTTACCGAGAAGGTAACTTTCGCTCCAACAAAGACCTCTCGGAAACATACGAATCCTCACCAATTCCCTTCTGGTCGTACCTACAAGTCAGGCACTATTTAAACAACTCCACCGAAAAAACATCCTTCTCGAGACCCAAGACAACCTTCGAGAAACTATGTCTTGTTCCCCCCCAGAGACACCTGATTGCACTCACTCACTCTATTATCTCTACGACTGACCCAGACTACCTCGCCCCAATAAGCAAAGCTTGGGCTCTACCAGGAGATAAGGATCTACTGGCTGACCAATGGGAATCTGCTTGCACAACAGCTCTGAGAGGTACCCTTAACGTTTCCACCCAGGAACACAATTACAAAGTATTAACTCACTGGTAAAGGACCCCCCACCAACTCCACAAATTCTCTCCCACCATTCCAGACCTTTGGTGGAGATGCGAGTCCCACTCAGGTACTATGCTCCACATCTGGTGGGAGTGTCCCCTCATAATCCCATACTGGGACTCAGTCCATAGAATCATATGTAAGGTTACAACTCAACCACTGGAATTCACTGCACAGCAATACCTACTTCACTACTCCAACCTCATGAAAGGCTCCTTCAAAAAAATCTCTGGCAATGCACATGATATATTCTGCCCGCCTATGTATCCCAGTCCTCTGGAGGCAGAAGAGAGTACCCTCTTTAAACGATTGGTTCATCAGATTAAACAAAACACAAGAAATGGAAGAATTAATAGCCATTTCAACTGAAAATATCTCCTCATACCACAAAATCTGGCTTTGCTGGATAGATTACAAAAGCTCCGATCACTATAAAGACCTTCTTGCCACTAAGTAATACCTCCTCAATTCACACAATATATTGCGCACTCCACACCAAGCTGGTCTTCCCCCACCCCCGCCTCCTTCCCTTTCTCCCCACCCCCCTATACTCTTCCCCCATCTTCCAATACAAATTTCCATCCTTCTTCTTCCCTCCCCCTCCTCTCTTTAATTCTCTCTTGAAAACAGTACTGACTGATACAATTGTTATGCAGTCTCCTATTTTTCCAATTTTTTCTCCATTGCATAGTTCCATACGCATTTGTAAATATCCAGTCACTGACCTATTGTTTCCTCAAATAGTATGTCTACTGCTAATGATCTTTTTCAGACCCCCACTATGCATCCTCACTATCTCGCTTGGAATCTACTCACCTCGCCACAAGTTTAATTTGCTGTACTCTGTACTATTCTTGTCTTTCATGATATATCAATACATTGTACTGTTTTCGATTTATCTTTCAATAAACGCTTTACGGAACTAAAATAAAGTGCAGGTGCAAATAATCACTCTATGTCCAATGGTTGCCTGATGGAATGGTTGCTGGTAGACGCCCCCAAAGGGAGGGGATGTCATCCAGCAACGAAGAGTTAAAACCTCCCATAAGTGAGTATAAAAACATATATACACGCGCCGATCATCCAGACATAGTTACATAGCTAGTCAGGTTGAAAAAAGACACAAGTCCATCTAGTTTGACCAAAAAAAAAAAAACAACAAAATTATATATAACCATACTATACCATATACAATCCTTCACCCACAGTTGATCCAGAGGAAGGCAAAAAACCCCAGCAAAGCATGATCCAAATTTCTATAACGGGGGAAAAAATTCCTTCCTGATCCCCAAAGAGGCAATCGAATACACCCTGGATCAACTTTACCTAAAAATGTTAGTACCCAGTTATGTTATTTACACTAATGAAAGAATCCAGGCCTTTTTTAAAGCAATCAACCGTGCTGGCCAAAACCACCTCTGAAGGGAGTCTATTCCACATTTCCACAGCTCTTACTGTGAAGAAACCTTTCCTTATTTGACGATGAAATCGTTTTTCCTCTAGACATTAAGAGTGCCTCCTTGTCCTTTGTGACGACCTTAAAGTAAATAACTCAACACCAAGTTCACTATATGGACCACTTATATATTTGTACATGTTGATCATATCCCCCCTTAATCTCCTCTTCTCAAGAGGGAATAAATTCAGTTCCTCTAATCTTTCCTCATAGCTGAGCTCCTCCATGCCTCTTATTAGTTTGGTTGCCATTCTCTGCACTTTCTCCAGTTCCCCAATATACTTTTTGAGATCTGGTGCCCAAAACCGAGTTGCATATTCCAGATGAGGTCTTAATAATGATTTGTACAGGGGCAAAATAATGTCTCTATCTCTGGAGTCCATACCTCTCTTAATGCAAGAAATGATTTTGCTTGCTTTGGAAACCGCAGCTTGGCATTGCATGCCATTATTAAGCTTATGATCTACCAAAACCCACAGATCCTTCTCCACTATGGATTCCCCCAGTTGTACTCCCCCTAGTATGTACGATGCATGCATATTCTTAGCCCCCAAATGCATAACTTTACATTTATCAATATTAAACCTCATTTGCCACATAGTTGCCCAATTAGACAGTGCATTGAGGTCTGCTTATAAGTTGGAGACATCCGGTAAGGACGTTATTCCACTGCATAGCTTGGTGTCATCTGCAAACACTGAAATGGTACTTTTAATCCCAGACCCTATATCATTTATAAATATATTGAAAAGTAAGGGTCCCAACACTGAACCTTGGGGTACACCACTGACAACCTTAGACCATTCAGAATAAGAATCATTAACCACTACTCTCTGAATTTGGTCTTTTAGCCAGTTTTCTATCCATTTACAAACTGATCTTTCCAAGCCTGTAGACTTTACCTTACACATTAGCTGTGTGTGGGGAACGGTGTCAAACGCTTTTGCAAAATCCAAGTATACCACGTCCACAGCCACCCCTCTGTCCAAGGATTCACTTACCTCCTCATAAAAAGTAATCAGGTTTGTTTGACAACTTCTGTCTCCATGCTGTCTGTTGCTTAAAACATTTTTTTCCAACAAGAACTCATCTATGTGGTCTTTTATTAAACTCTCCAGTATCTTCCCAGCTATAGAGGTTAAACTAACAGGTCTATAGTTACTTGGTAAATACTTTGATCCCTTTTTAAATATGGGCACCACATTAGGCCAATCCAGTGGTACTATTCCAGTTATTAAGGAGTCCCTAAAAATTAGATACAATGGCTTTGAAATGACAAAGCTCAATTCCATTAGGATCAGCAGATGAATGCCATCTGGTCCAGGTGCTTTATCTACCTTTATTCTGTCTAAATACTTCTGGACCATTTCACTTTTGAGCCATTGTGGATCATTTGGGTCTGTGTCACTACCACCCCCATCATGGACATGAGCTCCCCCATGCTCTTTTGTATAGACAGAGCTGTAGAAAGTATTTAATAAGTTTGCCTTCTCTTTGTCCCGTCACGCACTCTAGATTATTTTGTAAAGGGCCTACATGCTCAGACCTGACCTTTTTACTATTAATATATTTGAAGATTTTTTTGGGGTTTGTCCTACAATTTCCTTTTTACATATTCTGTTATATTCTTTGTAACATTTAAAAGATGATAGTGTTCCTTCATTTTTATATTTTTTAAATGCTCTTTTCTTACCATATATAACTTTTTTTAACTTTGACCGTGGGCTACATAGGTTTTATTTTTAGCCTTTTAAACTTATTGCCTATGGGAATATATTTTGCAGTGAGTTCGCATACAGTTTTTTTGATAAATTCCCATTTCTGTTCTGTGTTCATTGATGCCAATATTCCCTCCGAGTCTAAGTCCTGGAGAGCAGCCCTCATCTTTGTAAAATTTGCTTTCTTAAAATTAAGTGTTTTTATCTTTCCCGTATGTGTTTGTTGCTTGCAGCTTACATTAAATTAAATCATGTTATGGTCACTCTTAACCAGACGTTCTTTTATATGAATATTGGTAATACGCTCTGCAGGGTTTGAGATTACCAGGTCCAACAAAGCATCATTCCTAGTTGGGGCCTCAATAAACTGGACCATAAAATTTTCCTGTAATAGGTTTATACATTTTTGCCCTTTAGCTGTCCCAGCAGTGTCATAATTCCAGTTAATTTCCAGGTAGTTAAAATCCCCCATTATTATCACCGTCCCAGCCCTTGCAGCTCTTATCATCTGTGCAAGGAGCAGAGTCTCCACCTCCTCTTTAACACTAGGAGGTCTATAACAAACTCCAATGATAACCTTTGTAGTGTGCACACCCATATGCAGATCTACCCATAATGCTTCAGACTCACCACACTCTCCATCACTAGGTCCTCATTCACACTCACTTTGAGATCACTTCTCACATAGAGACAGACACTCCCACCCTTCCGGTTTACCCTGTCTTTCCGAAAGAGAGCATAGCCAGGAATATTAATAGCCAAGTCATGTGAAGAATGAAGCCAATATTCAGCTATAACAATCAAATCATAATTCTCCTCATGCACCAGAGCTTCCAACTCACCTATTTTGCTTGGCAGACTCCTGGCATTGGCGAACAAACATTTTAATTCACTGTCACATTTTGCCCATGTATGTTGCATATTTTTAATTTTAGTACAAACAGTACCATTTCCAATTGTTGATTTTAACATGGGAACCTTCATATCATCTTCCTTAGCCCTCCCCCCATCTTTCCCCATTCCACCCACCAATAGGGGCTGACCCCGTCTGACCTGTCTACCCCATTATAATCTAATGCACCCTTCCCCCCTCAATCCTAGTTTAAATACTCCTCCAGCCTTCCCATAAACTTCTCCCCTAGCACAACAGACCCCCTTCCATTTAGGTGCAAACCATCTTTAGCATATAGGTTGCACCCCATTGAAAAGTCAGCCCAGTGCTCTACAAACCTAAAGCCCTCCTCCTTACACCAGGTCTTTACCCATGCATTCAGGGCTCAAATCTCCCCCTGCCTTTCCTGTGTTGTGCATGGCACAGGCAATATTTCAGAGAATATTGCCTTGGAGGTCCTTCCCTTCAACTTGCATCCTAATTCTTTAAATTGGTTCTTAGGGAGCCTCCACCTTCCATATATTCTGCCGTTGGTTCCACCGTGGACCAAGACAGCTGGGTCATGCCCAGCCCCTCCCAGTAATTTATCAACCTGGTCCACCACATGCCGAACCCTGGTACCAGGGAGAGAACAAAACATTTGGTTGAGGTGATCCTGGTGAAAAATTATTCAGACAATCTGGTTGGTGCGATGTAAAGATTACTTGAGAAGAACTACAAAGCAAGTGACAATGTATTAGACTCCAAGGGAAGAAAAAAGACTCTAGATAGGTGTGAACATGGAAACAGGCTGCATATACTTCTACATTCTTGATAAATAGTACAAAGAAAGGTCTGTATGTGTATAATAGATTGCAACGCCTCAGTATACATATCTAGTTCACACCTAATGTGTGGAAAGCATAAAAGACACCCAAATAGTGTAAAAAGGTTTGGTTAACAGTATTTGATCCTAAAGTTGGCAAACTATGACCCAACAACATAGCCATTTGAAAAATGAAGAATAATTAAATAAAACGAAAAAACCTCAAATGAGATGAAAATAAGACTGCAAGCGGCAAAAAGGGGTAAGAATGATCTGTATGGAAGTCATTGCTGCTAAAACAATGCCTTCACTTGTGTCCGTCCAGGGATGCAGAGCAGAGAACACAATTAACCCCTAGATCGCCCCTACAGGTTAACCCCTTCCCTGGCAATGACATTTATACAGTAATCAGTGGCTATTTTTAGATCTGATCCCTGTATAAATGTCAATGTTCCCAAAAAAGTGTCAAAAATGTCCGATCTGTCTGCAGCAATGTCACAGTCCCGATAAAAATCGCAGATTGCCGATATTACTAATAAAAAAATAAAAAATAGTAAAAACGCCATAAATTAATTTAGTATGGTTTGCGCAAAAGTATTAATGTATTATGTAATACGTATTCTTCTAAACATTTTTGGTAAAAAAAAAAAAAACGCAACAGGCGTATATTGATTGGTTTGTGCAAAAGTTGCTGCATTTACAATCAATATACGCCTATTGCGATTTTTTTTTTTTACCAAAAATATGTAGAAGAGTATATTTTGGCCTAAACTGATGAATAAATTAGTTTTTTTATATATTTTTTTTGGATATGTATTATAGCAAAAAGTAAAAAATATAGTTCTTTTTTCAAAATTGTAATTTTTTTTTTGTTTATAGCGCAAAAAATAAAAACCGCAGAGGTGATCAAATACCACCAAAAGAAAGCTCTATTTGTGGGGAAAAAAGGACATGAATTTTGTTTGGGTACAACATCGCAGGACTGCCCAATTGTGAGTTAAAGCGACACAGTGCCAAATCGCAATAAGTGCTCTGGTCAGGAAGGGGGCAAATCCTTCCGGGGCTGAAGTGGTTAAGAACAATGTGATTTTTACCTACAGGTAAGCCTATAATAAGGCTTACCTGTAGGTAAAAAGAATATCTCCTAAACCTGTACAGTTTAGGAGATATTCTCACTGCAACCGCCGCTGACGTCAGTAGGTGCATGCGCAGTGATGTCCTAGCGAAGGCCCACCGCATAACGCCGGACCCTGCCGCAAAGTCTGCCATAAAGACGGGCTCCCACACATGAGTGGGAGCGATGTCTTGCTGCTCCGGCAACTCACAACGCCGGAGCAGCGTACACGGAAGGATCCACGGGGGGAACATGGCAGCTCCCTTCTCGGAGACCGAGCGGACCTGCAAGAGCTTTGTTCTGAGGTAAGTATTTCATAATGAGCTAGTATGCAGTGCGTACTAGCTCATTATGCTTTGCCTTGCAGGTGTTTTTTTTTCTTTTGTAGGGTAGACAACTGCTTTAAAAAAATAAAAAAGAAAGAAAACTATAGTCAGTTGCAACAGTTTTTGCAGATCAAGCAGAGGAAAAAAATATGGAATCACCCTGTACCTTTACCTGACATGCAACCCCAGATCATCAATGATTGTAGAAATTTGGATTTTGTCTTCATATCAGGATCCTCACCCTGGCCCAATGCACATTGGTGATTCATCACTGAATATCACTTTCATTCAGTCATCCACAGTCCATGATTGCTTTTTTTAGCCCACTGTAACCTTGTTTTTTTCTGTTTAGGAGTCCTGATAGTCACGGTAAGCCTGACTCAACAAGGTCCCTGATGGAATGCTCCCCTGGGATAAGATCATCAGAGGGATACAGTGCATGAGCAGAGAAGAATGTGTTTATGTGCATAGCCATCTGCTTTCTCACTGTCATGTTTGCATGTTACATAAAGGTAGAAGAAGATTGGAGTGCTGTTCGTATGTACTTTGGGCTAATTTACTCAGGGTCAGAACATTTGAGGGGGGGGGGGGCTGTTTGCCTTGTGTAGTGAACATGAACTCCTAAAGTGAACAGTACAGACAGAAGTGACAGCTGAATAGAGCTGGGAGGAAGTGCTGGCACTGCTGTGCTCTGCCCCTTCAGCTCCTACCCCTGTCAGAACAGTACTGTATTATACATTGCTGCACCCTATACAGTGTCCTGCTGACCTCCCCTGTACTATGCCCTCCTGCTTGCCCCCATATTGTGCGCTCCTGCCCGCCCCCGTACTGTGCCCTCCTGACACCTCTCCTGTACTGTGCCCTCCTAACCTGTGTGCAGACATACATACTGTATGCGCAGGCTGCTGTGTGAGAGGCATTCAGGGCCGCTGATAATGCAGTACAGCCGGCCATCCTGTACCAGACCCCAAAAGCAGGGTGCAGGCACCTGCCCAGCAGGAGGGCCAGGTGTACTGTGTTATGCAGTGGTGGCTGGTGTATAAGGGGCGATTGGGCGCCGCCTCCCCGCTGGCTAAAAAGAAAAAAAAAGTCAGCCTGGCCCCCCTGCAGGAGGCGCTGGTACATTGATTTTTTTTGGGCTCCTTGGCTGTCACCTGACAGCCAAGTAGTGAGCCTATTGGTCAGCCATTAAAGTCTATGTGTGTGTGCTGAACAGTCTGATTGGCTGCGCTGAACATGCGGCTCAGTGTGATTGGATGCGATGGCCGGGGGTGGGTCACTGTGGCGGCGGACGTGACTCCTGCTCCCACAGACACCCTGACCGGTGATCGACAGACTGATGGGGACAGCTGCTCTCCGCATGCCGATCTCTGCAGACTGACAGCCGCTGTCCGCATGCCAAACTCTGCAACACTCCTTCCTGCCTGCCTATTGGATGGGGTAAGTGCGGGACTTGTCCCGATTGCCGGGGGGGGGGTCTCTGCAATGTACCCCACCTGTGTTACTGGCCCCACCTGTGATACTAGCTGCAAAAGTGCCCCCACCTGTGTTATTGGCTGCAAAAGTACCCCCACCTGTGTTATTTGCTGTAAAAGTGCCCCCACCTGTGATACTGGCTGCAATAGTGCCCCCGCCTGTGTTATTGGCTGCAATCTACCCCCATATTGGCTGCAATTTGCCCCCACCTGTGATATTGGCTGCAATTTACCCCCACCTGTGATACTGGCTGCTATATACCCCCACCTGTGATATTGGCTGCAATTTACCCCACCTGTGATGCTGAGCTGTATACTGTGTCCTGTGATGCTGAGATATATACTGTGTCCTGTAATACGATGCTGTATACTGTGTCCTGTGATGCTGAGCTGTATACTGTGTTCTGTGATACTGAGCTGTATACTGTGTCCTGTGATGCTGAGCTGTGTACTCCTGACACAATATGTGGAATACAGGGGACGGAGTGGGTGGATTCTATAAGGGGTGGGGCTTATTAGAAGTGTGAGGGGTCAAAAAGGGCAGGCGGGGGCTGGCACCCCCCATCCTAAAACTTCACCAGCTCCTACTGGTCTTATGATGACACTGATCCTCTTGATGCAGCTGCAGGGAATTTTTTCATGATTTCCCCTCTCCCAGCAGGCCACGGCTCCTGTGTGGTCTAAATCATATTCTTTGGGCCCCATGAGTTCATTCACAGAGGCCCAGGACAGGAGGCTGTATAGTGGAGGGATTCTTTTTTCTAATTCGGCTTGCAAGCAGATTAACTCCTCCCCGCTTGCATAATGGCAATAAAGTTCTGGCCCTGGCAGAGTAATATCAGTCATAGTGGCCTCTTCACTGATTGCCTGCTCCAGCAAGTATGCTTTAATAAAAGGACGGGCTCGGACAGAGGGGAAATCAGCAGCAGCAGCTGTCATCATCATCATCAGTGCAGTGTCTGTGTGAATACACAGACAGTAACAGCACTGCACAGCACACTGTTACTACTGAGTGAGAGAAGTGGGACCATCAAGACTGCAGAGGATTTTTTTTCTCCAAAAAGGTACAGTCAAGACTCAGTGCCCACAAACTCCTTTCACCTATGCTATGCCCTGGCTGTTGCCCATGACTGATTTATACACAGATGTGATCATCTTCATTGATGATCACGTTTGGCTACTGTATAATTCAGTCATCAATATCATCATGATTATCACACAGTACAGGTGCTTTGAGCTACAGCACCTGTACTGTGTAATTATGATCATAGGGCAGTGAAATGCATCCTTGGGCCTTATTTGCTGTGTTGTGTGCATCCCCATGCCCATGTCCCATTTATTTATTTTGGGACACATGGCTGCATGGACAATATGTCTTGAGTAGCGGTGGCTGGTCAATAGGGGGCGCTGGGGTGCCGCCTCCCCGCTGGGCATGAAGAAAAAAAAGAAAAGTCTGCCCGATCGCCTAAAGATGGAGCCGGTATATTACATAGTTACATATTTAGTCAGGTTGAAAAAAGACACAAGTTCAACCAAAAAATATGGATTTTTTTCTTTTTTTTTTTCTTCGGCTCTTTGCTGTCTGCTGACAGCAAGTAGTGAGCCTATTAGTCAGTTCTAAAAGTGTATGTATGTACGCCAAAGAAGCGTACATACATACACTAATAGGCTGCCCTGAGGCAGTGACTGCCAGTGATTGTCACGGTGCAGTGGACGGGGGTGGGACTGTGGTGAACGTGCTGCTGGGCGTGTGATGATGACCAAAACAAGCAGGCACCCACTGGTTCCCCTCTGTCCATCCTCCTCTCATCGTGCAGTACTGCAGACTGGCCAACTCCGAGGATGAACTGCCTGCCACTGGCTTGTATCCCCTCTTTTTGTGCTTATTTTTCAATAAATATAATTTTTGCTTCAATATCAGTGAGAGTGCTGCCATTCGGGATTTTTCATCTAATTCCTCCAGTATGGTCAGAGATTAGAACAAACCCACCATATGTGAACCAAGGATCCATCTGTGTCGCAGTTCCTGCAACATTTGGGAGAGGTTGAGGGGTATATGTTCGTCAGCTTGGTGGGAGTATAGTACCAGCGGTGATAGAGCTTCATAACTGTTTCCCAATGGGAGACATTCCTGGAATGGGCACGGGTATTGTTGAGAGTTCGGTACCACACCTCCTCTGATGCGGCAAAGTGTAGCATTCATTCCCAGTGTTGCATGACTGTAGTTTTACCCTCAGTGTCAGGGGTGGTAAGGAGGGAGTACAAGAAGGACAGACCTTTGACAGGGGGTTATGCGTCAGATAAAATTTTAACAGGTTGTTGGTGGTGTGTTTGAGGGACCACTTAAGTGATGACAAGGTGTGCCGGATGCGGAGGTATCAAAAAAGTCATGGTGTGGTAAGTTGAAGATGGTAGAGAATCTTTGAAAGGTAGTAAATCCATGGGGAGTATATAGGTCATGTAGGTTGCAGATGCCTGCTTCAGTCCAGTGCTGTAGGCATAAGTTGGATGTTAAGAGTTCCATAGCTTTGAGTGGTAGAAGATGCAGGATTTGAAAGGAAATGCCTTTAGACATTTGTGGGATTGAATGCCAAACTCTCAAAGTGGCATTGACAGTGTCCATAAAGGACCTAGGTGGGTGAAAGTTGAGCCATGAGGCGCATAAAAGTAGTTGTAGGTCCATAGATATCACAGTTTGTTCAATTTGTTTCTAGGCAGGCGATGAAGATGGGTTCCACCAGTGTTTAGTTTGGTTGAGTATTGACGCTTTATAGTATGTTTGGACCTCTGGGGGGCCCATTCCACCATACTTGGTCACTAGGTACAGTGTTGAGTGGTGCAGTCTGGAATGTTTGCCTTCCAAAATGAATGAGTTGAGGATACGTTGTAGTTTGTTGAGATAGCAAGTCAATATTGGAATTGGAAGAGTTCTAAAGAAATATAGGATATGAGGAAGGAGAAACATTGAGTGCCCATGAGAAATGCGTCATCTGGTTTAATTCCTTCTTATCAGCAGGAGTGAGATGGATACCCATCATGGAGGATTCGGAGTGGTTAAGCTTATATAGGGATGCTTGTGCAAAACTGTTAAGCACCTGTTGGAGAGTGCGTAGGGATTGTTTGGGATTAGAGAGTGAGACAATGATATTGTCCGCATAGAGCCCGACTTTGTGGGATGTCTCCCCTACTGTTATACATTCAATTTGTGGATTGGTTCACATGGCTGCTGCTAAGGGCTCAATAATCATGCAAAGATTAGTGGGGGCAAGGGGCACCCCTGCCTGGTGCCGATAGTAATGGAGAACAATTCTGATAAGTCCCCTACTGACCAAACTCTAGCTGTAGGGTTGGAGTAGGAAAGAGCCAGTCAGGCCAACTTTAATGAGTACACTCTCCAGGTACTTCCAGTGCACTCTGTCAAACACCTTCTCTGCATCTAATGAGACAAACAGAGAAGGCGTCCGACAGTGCTCCATCCATTGAACGAGGTCGATAAACCTGCGTGTGCCATCCGAGACTTGACAGTTTAGATGAACCCTAGTTGATCAGTGTGTATTAGATGAGAGATGTGAGTGGCTAAGCGGGTTGCTAATAGTTTGGTGTAAAGCTTTAGATCAGTGTTAAGTAAGGAGATTGATCGATAGTTGGCCGGGTCGTTGAAGGGTTTACCTTGGTTAAGAATGGTAACAATTAAGGCTTCTAGGAACTCCTTGGGAATGTCTCCTGTCGCCGCAAACCTGTTGAGCGAGGTACATAGATGCGGAATGAGTAGGTCAGAAAACGTTTTATAGTACTCATTACAAAATCCATCTGGTCCTGAACTTTTGTGAGGGGAGGGATTTAATGGCTGTTTTAAGTTCCAGTTCTGTAAATGGTTGTGGCAGGGCATTCAATTGAGAAGGAGTGATTGATGGAAGCTGGACTAATGCTAGGAAGGACTGGATGGTAGTGTCTGAGAAGGGTGGCTCTGAGGATATTGTGGTGCTGTTGTATAGCTTTGAGTAGAAGGTTTTAAAACAATTGGCTATGTCTAGTGGGTTGGTGCATCTGTGTCCTTGCTGGTCAGTTAAATATGGTATTTTGGACGGAGTTACTCTTCTTTTGTATTGGATGGCTAAGACTTTGCCTGGTTTATTGCCGTGGGAATACCAAGATAGTAGGAAACGTTTTATGAAGAAATCAAAGTTTTTGTGAAGATGAGAGCTCAAGTCTTGTTGAAGTTGGTGAAGCTCATTAGAGTGTTGGATGGTAGGTGAGGTCTTGTTACTACGTTTGAGATCTCTTATATGGTTTAAGTACTGGAGTACTGGGTAGTAATTTCTGACCGTCTTCTCTCATGGGCACCGAATTTGAGAAACAGCCCTCTAATCATTCCCTTGTGTGCATTCCATACCATTGTGGGATTGGTTATGGGCCAGAATTAACAGAAATGTACGACTCTATTCCAGCCTCTATCTGTGATTTGTAGACCATATGAGTCAACAGAGAGGTGTTCATTCTCCATGTTGTGTCAGATTTGGCAGTGTGTGCAGTGTTTTTAGAGAAATGGTTACCGAGGCATGGTCAGACCCTGTGATGAGCCCATTGTGGGCTGCGGTAACTTGTTGTAGTAAGAATTTAGATGTGAGGAATAGATCAAGTCTGGTATAGGATCCCTGAGTAGGTGAGAGATAGGTATAATCCCATTCTGTACCGGTCCTCTTTGAGAAGTAGTGATGACAATGCTGATGAGTGCTACCTATAGGGATTGGAGGAGTCTAGAGAGTGGTCCACTATCTCATTAAAATCCCCGCAGAGAATGATACATTCTTTGGGGTAGGTAGACAGTTTGTTTAGTATATTATGGTAGAATAGTTTTTGTCCTACATTCGGAGAGTACAGATTGACTATGACAAGTGGGTGGTTATTAAAGGATGCAGAAAGGATGAGGAATCTGCCAAGAGGATCCTGTTCAACCTGATGACGTTGGAATGCTACAGAGGTGCGTTCTGCAATCATTACACCCCATGTTTTTTATCTGCGTTGGCGAAAAAGCAGTGTGGGTACTGTTTATGAGTACAGGCCGGAGCTTTGTTTTGGTAAAGTGCGTCTCCTGGACACAAAGAATATCAGCCTTTTGGGACAAGGCTTCCTTCCATAGGAGTGAGCATTTAAATGGGTGGTTAAGACTCTTAGCGTTAATGGTATTGATTGACAACATTCTGCATGGAGGGAGGATGCAGTGAACGTATTGGTACGGAAGGGGATCAACATTCCTAGCTCTATCAAATGAGGGATCAGGTCTCTGGTTGAGGGACTAATAAAGAGCAGAAGAAAATGTCAGCAATGTAGTATTAACAACAAATAGATGAACCAGATAACATAAGTGATTGAATGGTTTAAAATGTTATGTTACAGATTACTAGGACTGCTTCTAGTAAAAATGAAGCTGTGAGTCTAAGTGAACAAGTAAAAGAAGTTAATAAGCAAATATATATGTGCTTAGCACACTAGAATTATCGAGGTTTGATCAACTCAACGCTAGAGAGCCCCGTTTCTCCTTCAGAAGGCACAGAGTAACTGATGGTATGAGCCGTAAGGATATTAGAGTTCCCGGAGTGGAGGACCTTGAGGTTCCCCATAAGGAGCTGCCTGATTGCGACCAGGGATCAGGAACCATGGGGGGTTGTTTGGGTCAAGGAGTGCAAGGAGGGATTGCAGATTTGGGCCCCCAGTTGTGCAGTTGTTTTAGACCATCTTTGAGTGTCAAGATTGGGACCAGTTGGTATTGGAAGGTGACCAGGAGCTTTGTGGGGAAGCCAGAGCAATACTTGTTTTTCCTGCTGGACTGAGGTGACCGGAGAGAACCGCTTACGTGCTTGGGCTGTGGCAGCTGAGATGTCACTGAATATGGAGATGACAGCGCATGGGGATATGAGTGTGCGCATAAATCTTGTTGCCCTTAGCAGTCTTTCTTTAGTGTGAAAGAAATAAATCCGGGCTAAGGTGTCCCAAGGGACAGTACCCGGGAGGTATTTAGGCTTCTGTATTCTATGCGCCCGGTCAATGATCATATCATGTGCAGTTGGGTTCAGTATTAGCCTGCGGCATAGTTGCTGGAGATATGATACTAGGTCCCCTGGCTTAATAGACTCTGGTATTCCCCCGAACTTTAAGTTGTTCCACCTTGAGGGGTCCTCAATGAGGAACATGTCGAATGATCATCCTGGGTGTCCACGACTGCATTGTGTGCAGGTGTTGTTCAATGGTGTCAGTGTGGTCTTCCAGGCTTTCTACTCTGCCCTGAATGTGGTTAAGGGAGATCTTCTGCTCTCTTTGCAGATCAGCCTGAAGTGAGAGTAGCATTGATTTTAGAGTGCTCTCTGAGGCAGGATTGTCTGAGGCTGGGAAGGCTGCTAAGGAGTTAGTGGCACTGTGTCCTGTGTGTATAGTGTTGGCCCAGTGTTGCTTTTTGAGAGCAGGAGATTTAGCTGGGGGACCTGCAGGAGATTCTGCGTCTCTCTTACCTCTGTCTGGGGGTTGAGGAGAGATAGCAGGCTCTGCCTGTTTGGCTTCCTCCATGTCCCACTGATTGTCCGGCTTTGTGTGAGACTGTGCAGGCAGGGGTGAAGCTGCGCAGCGTTCCCGCTCGGCGCCATCTTGTGGAGAAGAGTGAGCAGGCTTCATGAACTGGTTGGAGTTGTTGTTTTTTTACGGGACATGTCCTGGGGTGGCTCAGAATCAGTGGCCCCCAATCCGGAGGTAGAAGCCGCTGATACCAGTGTTGTGTGTTGCTTATGTGCCCCGATCCGGAGAAGAGCAGAGGAACTAGGCGGCCATCACCGATTGCAGCCAGACCACACCCCCATGTGTGTCTTTTTACTGCCCCCAACCACTCCCCCTTATTTTTCAAAGCAGTCGAGGGTGGATAATATATGCTGTGGCCATGAAGCTTTTTGTGAAATAAAAAATTATCCCTGCTGCGTTCAGCCACATCCCTCCCCTGTTTTCCCAGGCTTTCCCATTCCATCTGGTCGGCTTGACAGGGCACAAAGGAGGAGGAACATCTGTTTCTCCCTCCCCTCTGTGACAACTGAGCCTTAAGTTATGAATATTTCATCACTTCCAATTTTGGTTTTGCATTTACTTGGCTGGTACCAGCTAAGAAAGCAGCCAATCAAGCTGATCAGCTGCCTTGGAGGACAGAGGAGAGATCAGGGGTCTAATAAACCCCAGATCTCTCCATAAAGAGGATCTGTCACTACCCAATGTATCCCAAGAGATGATAAATATCACTTGAAGAAAAAGCTGAATTTTTTTCTAGGGGTCAGGGGCCCCATCAGGTAGGCTGTACGGGGCCCCATGATTTCTAACAGTGGCCCTGGGAGCCATTTATGACAGGGGTCAGTGTGTACAGGGAGAGAGATAGCATAAAAAAAGGAGTGGGTCAGTGTATATAGGTGTGCAGTGTGTAGAGAGGGTGGAACAGTGAGTACATGGGGTGAATTAAATGTGGGATTATTCCCCTGTTGTGTTTGTTGTCATTAATCAGACTAAAGTGCCATTATGTAGCATAATTTAGCCATATCCACTTTTTGCTGTGATGCGCTATGCACGCTACAGGTCACCATCTCCATGATGCTATTAAGATGGCACTGTTCCCACCCCCCTGCTCTATCCCATCCCTGTGCTCTCTCCAGCTCCTTTGGTTTTTCTGGGCTCCTGTGCTCCCTCTCCTGCCCCCGCACTCTCACCGGGCCCCTGTACTCTCTCATGGCCCCCCGCAGCACTACCAGTTTCCCCCCTCCCCTCTTCCACCAGCTTCTAAGGGGGATGCTGTCAGGATGGTGTCAGTGATCTGTACCAATCGCTGACTCTGTCCATTTATATCTAAAGCATTGTAAACTGTTTACTATGCTTCCGTTTGTGAATGAACGTGAAGCTCTGTACAGAGCTATTTCTGTCCATTCATTCTGTGCTGCTGAGGCTGCAGAGATGGAGATTGAGGGCTGTATCCTCAATTTCCTTTCTTTGTCTCAAAGGTGAAACATCAGAGGTCTGTTTAGACCCCTGATATTTCACCAAAGCCCTCCAAAAAGAATTGGAAAAAATAATATTGCAACAAAATGTAAAAATAAAATGGTAAAAATTATAACGAAAATAAAAAAAATGTAAAAAAACGACTGAAACCATTGGCAGAACCACCAGGGTTGCATTTGTGACTGGGCGTGAAAGGAAGGGCCCAGGCTTGAGGTCAGGGGGTCCTTCATGGTTTCTTGCATCGGGGCCCTGGAGGTTCTAGTTATGCCTCTGCTTGCAGTCATTCTTTATAGATGATGTCCTCCAGTCCCCTTACTAGCTTTGTTGCCCTTCTCTTTTTAATGCATGCTAATATTCTGCTTGTTTTGCTCGCTGCAGCTTGGCATTGCATGCCATTGCTGAACCTGTGATCTACTAGGACTCTAAGATATTTTTTCCATTCTGGATTTCCTCGAAGGTTCTCCCCCTGGGTGAGTAACTTGTGGTCATATTTTAGCCCCCATATGCACTACTTTACATTTTTTCAACATTAAACCTTAATTGCCCACCTTGTTATGTTATTGAGATTTTCTTGTAAGGTTTCTATATCCTGCTGTGAAGTTAATGTCCTGCTTAGCTTTGTATCATCAGCAAACACTGACATTGAACTATTTATGCCAACCTTTATTTAATTTATGAATAAATTAAACAGAATTGGTCCCAAGACAGAGCATTGGGGTTTCCATTTACCACTCCAGACCATTCTGAGTGCTCGCTACTTATCACCACCCATTGGACACGCCCCTGTAACCAGTTTTCTATCCAGGTACACACCCTATGGTCCATGCCAACAGAGCTCAACTTGTAAATTAAGTGTTTATGGGGAACTGCATCAAATGGCTTTGCAAAGGTACATCACACCCACAGGCCTCCCCTTATCTAAATGGCAGCTCACTTCCTCATTAAATGTTAACAGATTGGTCTGGCAAGAACAATCTTTCATAAATCCATGCTGATTACTACTAATGGTACTGTTTTCATCAGCAAATTCTTGAATAGAGTCCCTCCCCATCCCTTCTAATAATTTGCATACATTGATGTAAGACAGACTGGTCTGTAGTTTCCAGTTATACATCTCTGCCCTATTTTGAATATTGGTACCACGTTGGCTTTTTGTTAATCAGCTGGTACCATTCCAGTCATTAAGCAGTCTATAAAAATTAGGAACAATGGTCTGGCTCTAACCTGGATGAGTTCTCTAAGGACTCTTGGATGCAAGCCATCAGGTCCTGGTGATTCTGTTTAGCCTCAAGGGTACATTCTGCGATGTGTTACTAATGATACGGTCTTGATTATTATACCCCTCCATTTTCTCTGTTAAGAGTAAAAGAATGCATTTAGTACAGTTACCTTTTCCTTGTGGTTTGTAACCAATGTACCTTGGTCATCCTTTATGGGGCCTATGTACTGTTTATATTTTAAAAAATGTTAAGGTTTTTTTACTCTCCTCCGCTATGTGCCTCTCATAGTCTATTTTAGCTGCCTTGATTGTGCACTTACACTTCTTGTTGCATTTCTTGTTTAAATGCTGACAATGACGCCTCGGCCATTTTTTCTCCCTTATGTCTTTTTATGTTAATGTTAATCCATCCAGGTTTAACCTTCGCTCTTTTATATTTGTTGCTCATTGGAATGCATTGGCTAATACCTTTATTTGAAATGTTCTTGAAGCATTCCCATTTTCCTCAGTATTCAATGTTTCTAGGATTGTATCCCATTTAATATCTTGCAGTATGGAGCGCAATTTTGAAAAGTTGGCTCTTTTGAAATGTAGAGTTTCTGTATTACCCTCGTGATTCCTTTTCCTGTGATTTATACTGAATGTATTTTGCCTTGTGACCGGTTTTTCCCATAGTTGTCCCATATTGCCACGTCTGCGATCAGGTCTGTGTAATCAGTAGGTCTAGTAATACATCATCTCTGGTTGGGGCATCCACCAAATGACACATGAAATCGTCCTGCAAGACGCTTAAGAAATTATGCGCCAATATAATAACCTTGCCCTGCCTCTCCACCATTCCTAACTGATAGGAAATCATACTCCTTCTCATGCTTCAGGTTAGGGGGACTGTAGCATATGCCCATTATTCATTTCCAATTTTTTTCTTCCCTTTGGAGCTCCAATCACAAGCATTCCACCTCTTCCCTTGCCCCTTTAGGGATGTCGTCCCTCATGTTTACTAGTAAATAATTTTTGATATACATGCACACCCTTCTCCCTCTTCTACCCTCCCTGTCCTTCCGATACAAGGAGTACCCCTGAACGATTGCCAGCCAGTCATGTGAGCTATCAAATCAAGTTTCTGTTATTCCCGTGAAGTCAAATCCTCCTTGTGTATCAGCAGCTCCAGTTCTTCCATTTTATTACCCAGGCTTCTAGCATTTATGTACATGCCTCTTAATTTTGTACGGGCACATATTATTGCTTCCACAGTTATTCTGAGGCTGCAATTGTGTTCTGCCAGCCTACTCACCTTGGGTTTAGATATCTTAGTCACCCTAATATTAATGCCTCCAATAGCACCCGTTGACCTTTGCTCACTACTGACTATCGCTTTCTCTGATCCCCCCCACCATCTAGTTTAAAAGTCCCTCTAACTTTTTGCCCATCTTCTCTCCCAACTGAGTGCACATTCCCCATTTAGATGCAGTTTATCCCTGCTATAGAGCTGGTAACCGACTGAAAAGTCAGCCTAGTTCTCCAGGACCCCAAAACCCTCCTTCCTACACCAGTTCCTCAGCCACTTGGTAGGTAATCTAATCTCAATGACACTTCATTCACTTCCCTGGAGAGAATGGAGTACACACACACTGCCCACCTATAGGAATTTCATCCTAGCAGACAATGACAGTGCACCGCTCCATGTCCATCTGTGCCATGTGTGATGGTGTGCGGGGGAGGGGGGAGAGACATGGCAGGGTGTCTGTCTGATCATCCATTCTTAGGACATGTGGCCTGGTGGCCCCGGCCCACTGGGCAAATGCCCCCGGTGTGCCCTATGGCCTGTCTGGGCCTGCATCCAATCCATGATGTGCCAAACCCGAGCACCCAGTAAACGAATACTGTTCAACGCTCAGTCTGTGACAGATTGCCCTATCTGTCCATCTAATAATTGAATCCCCTATCACCAGGATCTGTCTATCCTTTCCTGAAGTCTTGCCTCTGTTCTCACTGGAGGAGTTGTTCCCCTAGCAACTAGGTGATCTGCTCTACTCCAGTAATGCTATTCCTTGACTGGCATTCCCAACATCATACAACTGTGCATATTGGAATGTGCCAGCTCAGGACTGGCCTCTCTAACTCCTTTTCCTCTGTACCATCTAACTGTCATCCAACCTCTTTGCTCCTGAGCCTGCACCTGACGAGTACGGTCCAAACTTGCTCTCAGGTTGGCGATGCTTTGCAGTGTTGCCAGCTGCTTAGATTAAAGCCAGCTTAGATTAAAGACTTGGGTTTTCAAGGAAGCAACCTGCTTCCATTTTGTGCAGCAGTATATGTGTGATGGACATCGTACCCATTAATATATTGGGGATAATCCAAGAAGACTCAGGATTATATTTTTACACAGTTTAGTGCTAATCATTCTTCCTGAGGCTATTTTATTCTGAGCCCTGGTTAGTCCCTAGCAGTTTGGGATGTCCTGATCACTGATCACACTGCCCCTCGGAATCCTCTCCTCCTACTCCCTAATTGCATGCCCCCCCCCACCCCAGGTCCCCTTCTCCTGCTCCCTGATCGCACAGCCCCCCGGCATCCTCTCCTTGTGCTCCCTGATCAAACGGCCCCTGGTGTCATCTCCTCCTGCTCTCTGATCGAACAGCATCTTCTCCTCCCGCTCCCTCATCACCATGTCCCCAGCGTCCTCTCTTATTGCTCCCTGATCACACGGTATGTCCTCTCTTCCTGATACGGCTAGCTAATTACACAGCTCTAAACACAGCCCTTTCATCGGTGGAAATGGTGTCTAGGTATACCTAAAGACAACAGTTGTTTTTTTTTTTTTTTTTGGGGGGGGGTTTATTAAAAGTAGAGGAAGATTATTACTTTTGCCGATCATCTACTGAGTGTTATACTATTTGTAGGGTTGCTGCAGCAGCAATAACACACACAGTCCCAGTGCTATTAAATGACCTGTATTGAAATAATGTAAAGATAGTTCACAAGCACAGAGTGGAAAGGCAGCCCAGCCGGGAACACTCACAGTTCCAACAATGAGTAGGAAGCAGGTTTCAGCCAAACTGACAGTGTCTGTAGAGAGTGGCAGTTGCCTTAGTAAGGTGAAAAATAAATAGAGAAAGTTGCTGCTCTAATAATTACATCACCACCCGTGGTCACTGACGCATTTTGTCCTTCCCTCGAGACGTTGTCAAAGGCTGGCTGTGGGTGGTGTGGTAGTGACTTATATCACTTATTTTGAATAACAGTTGTACAGTTGTATGAATACGGGGAGAGAAAAATTCAAACTAAAATAATGAGAATATCAATTATTATTATGGCATCTTTAAATATTAAATAAATATACAATACCGAGTCCACACATATACTATATCAATATAAGGTTAGCATTAGGAAAAGGAGAGCAATGAGCGAAGCTTAGACAGACAAAAAACACTTATCCTACAATAAATAATCTTCCCATTTTGGATGTACAAAGATGGAGGACAATTACATCTCTTCATTTGACTACACCCATATCCTGTGCACACAGGAAGAGGAAGTGACAACTATAGGAAGAAGACAGGAAACAGACAGGTCAGACATCAGTTTGCTAGTAGGATAGGAGGGGTTATTCAAAATAGGTGATATAAGTCACCACCACACCGCCCACAGCCAGCCTTTGACGACATCTCGTGGGAGGAACGAAACACGCCAGTTGACCGTGGGTGGTGAGCTGCAAGTCAACCTCCTACTTCCAGTCCGGCGTTTTTTCAATGCATCTTTGCTATTTTTAATGTAAGTGGATGTTATTTGATTTTAATCTACAATAAAACGGTTTTACACTATATACATCTCCTTTGCCATTGTAACTACCCTGTCATTGGAACTGGTGAATGCTGCGAGTGGAGCCAATGTCCCAGCATTCATCCAAGGTGTTTGTGACTTCTGTCATGGAAGTCCCGTCTTTCTGGTGAGTGTGGGAAACATAGGAGGGGAGCATGGATCACACAAGACCTCACAGCAATGTTTAAGCACTTTGCATCTTATTAGCACATTTATTAAGAAGAATTCTGACGAACTGCTACCCTTTGATGAACTGATATTATCATACTGCACAGAGCTGGTGTTTTTCATCAAGGATGAACTTTGAACTGTGACATTTGAAACACTGTTCACACAGTCATATTTGTTCATGCTTTTTATACTGATATACAATTATTATACAATGGGTATACTGCTGCGCAAAGGGAACACAAGATTAACTGGAACAAGCTGCTAGCACAATATTGTAAATCCAAACAATATCCAAAGAGCATAAAGAGTGTAAAGTGCAGCGCTGAAAGTCCAAACTTTATGCAAATTCGGTCCATAAATTCACTCATAGGTATTCCGGATGGAAAAGAAGATCAAATCAGCCCGTCACCAACACCAAACACACTGTCTCTTACCAGAACCACAGGACCCTTATTACAGGGGTCAGAAGCGCCCTCTGGCAAGAGAGATCCAAATTGGCATGTAACCTCAAGTTGGTATGTGTCATCCAACTGGAGCTTTGATTTCCAACGTCATCTCATCGTCATCATATGGAATGATAACAAAGGGGAAGACTCATGGTGCAATATCTCAATACGGGTTTATTAGCACAAACGGTTAAAAACA
Organism: Glandirana rugosa; assembly: GCA_018402905.1. NCBI lineage: Eukaryota > Metazoa > Chordata > Amphibia > Anura > Ranidae > Glandirana > Glandirana rugosa. Next base: position 286,823 of record BLSH010258084.1, on the reverse strand, counting down.
CTTACATTAAAAAGATCTACAACGAACGTATCTGCTCACCGAGAGCCTGGAAAACCCCTGCTGTCAAGATGGCTACCGCGTCCTTAGCATCACTCCCGCGTGTCGTCTAAACTAAGACTAAAAAGTCTCAATCTAAGCAAACCCAGTTTCCAATTAAACAATTTATCACGTTTGTCCAGATATGTTGTATATCTGATACGGTGCCCTTGTGGGTTGGAATACATTGGTAGAACCACTCGGATGCTCCGTGTCAGATTGAGTGAGCATGTGACAAATATTAAAAAGGGCTATCCTAAGCATAGCCTATCGCAGCATTATGATACCCACCATGCCCGTGATCCTAGGGGTACAGTGTTTTTAGGTATAGACCGACTTGTCGACAACTGGAGAGGGAGTCACAGGACTCGGGAGGTCTCCAGGTTGGAGACTAAGTGGATATACCGAGCTGGCACATACAGTCCCCTGGGCATGAACGTGGAATGGGACATAAATGCATTTATCAACAATTCATAGTCCAGGTTTATGCTTGGGTATACACACTCCCTTAAGGTTCTCCATCCCATTATTTTAGATGCGGTTTATGGAAAATTAGAGGAATCTGCACAATATTCATATTATTTGTGAGGTGTAAGTGTTATTCCCTTGTGGTTCTTTTATTACCCTACCTCTTGGAATTCCCTCACACATATGGGTTCGTATTTGGACCTGATACTTAAC
>BLSH010258084.1:258590-278977 GCA_018402905.1 Glandirana rugosa | reverse complement strand
ATATGTCACTTAGTTTGTTTATCTATTGCATATAGTATATAACATTTGTTTTTCACTAGTAAGTTCTTCTGGCGATTATCCTTTATACCCGTACTTACTTGTTGACATTACTATACACTATTTGGAGTTAGACTAACATTCGTTATTTTTCTCATATTATATCCATTTAGGATAGTGTATAATTCAACATTCAGTCATACACACTTTATCATCCCTATAACTCCCGAAACTAGATAATGTCCATCACGAGAGTACTAAATAACTACTTACGTAACTACAGGGTTAGTTACAAATTTGGTACCCCTTATATTGAGAAGTCATCTTTCTAGGTCATGTGAAGAACGACCCTCTATGGAGATCACCTTAGTGGAGGGGAGGTCCCACCTTACTTTGCTAGTTAGTGGTATTTCCAACAAGGAGAACCCAAGGACAGTACCTGAAATTCCATCACAAAGCCGTGCGACACCAATCTGAACGGGAACTACTATAAACACTATACGAGCAATTGGGAATATCTCTTTCAGGAACACCAAGAAGGGTGTATAACGAATGGTGTTCCCGTTCAGTTGTCTATTTGGTGTAAGAACCACAGCGTTCACCGCTTTGTGAATTACCCTAATGGTTTAAACATTGATTGGGACATCAATGCATTCATCAATAAATCATGAGAGCACTACCTGTAATAGATCAAAGCCCTCAATATCCCTACTATTTCACACATACTGACTTACAACTTAATATGTGATAGGATTTACCTATATTATACTCTTTTTATTGCTTACAATCAGATTGAGGTTTATCACATATCATTACAGTTGTTCATTCATGCCCATATTTCCTATTAGCGGTCTTCTTGAATGATCACTTTTTGTTTACAATATATGATATACGTTATCTATTTGTTTGATTCACTGTATATGGCACACACGCATGCGTTCCAACTTTGTATATACAACATTATACGAATTTTTACTGGTGGGACGCACAATTGCGTTCCAAGTCTCTATTTAGGTCCGCTAGTTCCTGGTACACAGGAAGTGCGTCACCACGGTTGGAGCGCAGCGGTGCGTTCCACGCCGGCATTTCCGGCGGAAGTGTGTACGGCGTTGGAACGCAGCGATGCGTTCCACGCTGTCTCTTCCTTTTGCTTATATATACACGACATTATTCCTCGACTGACTTACTGTTTCTGGCATTCCACTATATGTTTTTATGGCCAACCTGATCTGTTTCTTACTTTATCCATGTTATGTGAAGTTGAGAACTTTCCACTATTTGGAATACATGAGACCGGATATGGCGTCACGGAAACCGGAAGTGACGTCATTGGACCGCACGCCGATCCGCCATGACCGGAAGTGCGATTCTCACATGTCATTTTGGATTTGTTATAAATACGCAGCCTTTCAGGGGGTCGGCAGCCCCCAGACGACGTCTACTAGGACGAAACGCGTCGGGCGCTGCTGACCCTGGATTGCTGCGTTCATTATTTTATGTTTCTACAAGCTTGTGAATTTTACCACAATAAATCAAATCCTCTTGGTTGAGGTACTTTTTTACACTATGGAGAGCCCGCTCTTCTTTCTTTCTTTTTAAACCACTGATGAGCCTAAAGATATTGTTTACTATCGGGGAGATCTCAAGTTTGACCTGACTGCAACATCAGAGGAGTGACGGACGTTGGACCTTCGTTTTTCCATCGTGATGACATCCAACCGGAGTGTGTGACGCGCTAGTGGAGAAACTGGGCTGCATTTGATGGGCACTGGTAAGGCTGCATTGGTGGGCACTGATCAGGCTGCATTTGATGGGCACTGGTAAGGCTGCATTTGATGGGCACTGATCAGGCTGCATTGGTGGGCACTGATCAGGCTGCATTTGATGGGCACTGGTAAGGCTGCATTGGTGGGCACTGATCAGGCTGCATTTGATGGGCACTGATCGGGCTGCATTTGATGGGCACTGATCAGGCTGCATTTGATGGGCACTGGTAAGGCTACATTTGATGGGCACTGGTAAGTCTGCATTTGACGGGCACTGGTAAGTCTGCATTTGATGGGCACTGGCAAGGCTGCATTTGATGGGCACTGATCAGGCTGCATTTGATGGGCACTGATCAGGCTGCATTTGATGGGCACTGGTAAGGCTGCATTGGTGGGCACTGATCAGGTTGCATTTGATGGGCACTGGTAAGGCTGCATTTGATGGGCACTGGTGGGCACTGATCAGGCTGCATTTGATGGGCACTGGTAAGGCTGCATTTGATGGGCACTGGTGAGGCCGCATTAATGGGCACAGGTGAGGCAGCATTTATGGGCACTGGTGAGGCTGCATTGATGGGCACTGGTGAGGCTGCATTTGAGGATGATTTTGCACACAAACAAAAACCATCACAAACACACACAGAAATCATCACAAACACATACTGACACATACTGACATTACACACACACACAGAAACCATGACACCCAATAGAAATTACTTTCTCGAGACAGGGGTACTTAGGAAATTTTTTTAGATCTGCAGGTCTACTTCATTGTAAAAGGTTGAGAAACACTGTTGTAGGTGACCATAATTTTGACTTTATAGTTGCTCCATCTAATTTTGCGTTAAAAAGTTCTCTTTTTCTTTTCAAAGCCATTTGGGTGACAATTATTTGTAATGTGCTGAGAGTAGTCGAGAATGTACTCGTTATGAGAAGGGCTATGCTGGCACACCTCACGTATGCCCCATTGGCTCTCTTCTCCCCTTCAATTAGGTTACCCGGGGTATTCCCCTGCTCCTCCCCACTCTTGTTATTTCAATTTTGGGCTGAGATGGGCTGAGGACTTGCTGAGGATAAAGATAAAAAAAATAAGATTTGCCTAAAAACTATTTTTGTCCCTTGTTAGAAAAGAAAAGAAAAAAAAAGTATAAACTATCTCTCTCTTTTTCCCACTGGACATGACACCCAGGAGACCTAAGCCAACACTATTCAAGATATGTTCCTTCAATGCCAATGGGCTTAGCAACCAATCTAAGTGGGATCAAATCCTGTATTACTTGCATAAATCTGAAGTCAATCTTGTCCTCTTCTAGGGGACCCAATTTTGTTCTGATTTAGCTTGCTGCAACCACCAATACCATACAAGATGGTTTCACAGCACTTTTCCTTCTAAGGCAAGTGCCCACCCACTTCCTCCTTGGCATCGGTTGCTAAGGGCTCATTTGCACTTGATTCAACATCAACACGCTTTAAAGTGCCTACTGCTTCAATATGTTTGTTTTTTTTATGTGTTTTTGATGCTTCTGTGATGATTCAGTGGTGCTTCGATGATGCTTCGGTGGTGCTTCAATGATGCTTCAGTGGTGCTTTTTTCAAGCTTTAATGAAGCTTAGCAGATGACCTGTGTGTGTGTTAATATCTCATGCAATTTCTCCAAAACAAAGCGAAGCTGAAGCTGAATTAAAGCCTCTCAAAAACTGCAGGTGCTTTAAGTGAACTTTGTCAGACTTCTATGGAGGCTTTGAAGACACTTTGAAGCACCACTAAAGCGACATGGGGTATAATATTCTAAGCTAAGGTGTAAACAGGGATGTAAGATAACCATTTTATTTAGTGACAGGGGCTTTGACTGGCATTCAGAGTGCTTTAACAAAGTGTGTACGAAGCCATGTTTCGAAGCAAGTGTAAATGAGTTGTGACGGAACTGTCCCAGCACCCCGCTCGAGTGCTTCCGTCAGTATACCTCTTCCTCCAGTCTGAAAATAGATACTAGATATTATAGCCACATAGCATACAAGACTAACTGACAAATAGCTTGTATGAAAACTGGAACTGTTTATTTGAGAACTCACACAGAAGTTATATACCAGACCAGGTTAGGTGAGCCTGATTACATTATCGTATGCAAAGGAAATTGTGTACAGGATTATAATTAACATAATTAAGGAACAACTAACATATGCTATAAACATTAAGTTAAACAACTAGCCACCTGGACAATGTTGTGATTAATTAGATAACCCACTCCAAGTCAGTCTGGCTGGCACCGAGCTCACAAAGTACACTACACATTATCATAAGTTTAACACGTTCCCGACCACGCGCCGTGTTTTCACGGCGGCAGTCTGGATGCTGAGCGCGAATCGCCGTAAAAAGACGGCGATCTGCAATCAGCCACTAGGGGGCGCGCACCCGCCACACTCCTGAGGAGTGTGCCCGCGGCTCGGGCGGACCCGATGTCCGCCGGCGAGCCGCGATGAGCGGCCACAGGGAAAGAACGATGTAAACACGGCGGTTCCCCGCTCTGTTAGTAGGGGCATGAGAGATCTACTGACTGATCTACATTGACATGTCCTTGATGATGCCCTGTAGGAGGGGTGAAACACTTTGACACAATTTCAGGTTCCCTAACCAATGACGCCACTTCCACCATCTGTGGAACGCACACCAAGCTGCGGCGAACCTGGAAGAGCCATTTATTTTTATTGTAACGCTTGTTACTGAACATACTGAACCGAAACCAGATCTTAGCTGTAACACAATACTGCCACATTCTTACGAATTTTGCAGTATGTACAACCATAGTAGACATGACTTCAATCTGGTTTTAGAACTTTGCCTTGATTCCTCCTCTCAACGAACACATGTGTCATACAGTCAATTATATACACTTAAAAGAAACTCTATGGTTCCTGCTTAGTTGATCTTTGTCAGGTTCTGCACTCAAAAAATAAAAACTATACTATTTCTATTCAGCTCATCATTCTTATAGTCAATTGGACAATTTTTTCCCTAACCACCATGTTTTGGAATGGAAGCCCTCGGTGGATATTGGGTCTTTCAGGTGATCTGACCATTCCCCCATCTTTTTTACCATAGAAGTCCCTCAAGCCCCGAATGGACTCAGTGCTTTAATGACTCTGGGCTAGCAGACCCGATCTGTGTTAGCAGATACAATTCATAATTTTTTACTTGATTATTAAAATGATGAGACTTCTTTACCCATAAAGTGGGAAGCCCTAAAAGCCATCTACGAGGGTGTTCATTTAACATGGTGCCCGAAAAAGGAGCATTCACGGGCCATACAGGATACTCTACACAAACTTCACAACACAAATCAGTCACTTCACCTGAACTGATAGCTGAAATTTCCTTAACTAGATAATTTCTTTTCCAGTTATATGACGTCTGTGATGGTATCATGCGTGAGATCCACGCGAGGTAATGATACCAGGACCAAAGCGACGCTGACTCCATATTGGCAGGGAAGCTACGTAAAAAAATCTCTCTCCTTCTGACATGGCAGTTTGAACAAGCTTGTCCATTACCCCCCACACCCCCTCTGCTTGTGGCCAGACCAAACTTCAAACTTCAAAGGGAGGCTCTGATTACGGTTTATGGATGGCCAGGAAGGCTCTGTCCACTTATCTAGAACAAATATACAACAAACCAATGTGACCCCCCAGGAATTCTGACCCCTTTTAATAACTTTGGAACATGAAAAGTTAGGAAAACTTACATACAGTCAAAACTTCCGCTATATGTATGCCATAGTGATGAACATTACATATTTGAATGTAGAATTTCGGCCCGGATAATTCAAGTATAAACATTCACCCCTTGTCACCCAAGGAGGGATAGAATTAGTCCATTCCCTCCCCAGGGTCCTATAAGGTTTTAGAATTCTCATGTTTGGAGTCATATGAAAGCTTATTGCAAGCTGAAATTAAATTTCGTACTGTAAAATATGTAAGTTGATCCAGCAACAAGTTATGATCCATGCATGATTATGCAGCATGTATCTCCACGGCCCGCCCTGGATATTGTCTAAGGAAACTCCCTCTCTTATACGAATGGCAAGAAGAGGTACGACCCCACCCCTGGTGGTCCAGAGAAAAAGAGACTGTCACAATCAGATTGGGAGTTCTCACCTTAACATCAAACATCAGGGAACCAGGAAATCTTCTTCAAAACACTGATTAAGCCAGGACATTTCAAACGCAAGGTATTTTTCAATCTGTTCTCTTTCGCTGTAAATTTGTCTCACTTTGTACTTTTATTTTTCTGTAAATATTTTACGGCACCTAAAACTTGACCTTTTCATTATTAAATCTTATTTTGAAAAGTTTTGATTTTGTCCCTAAAGCTCTTAATGCAACTATCACAAATCTGTTCCTTCGAAGAGCGCTACTGTTTTTAGAATAATGCATCTGAATATACCTGTCGGCAGGTGACAGTGTGTGTTACAGGCGTGTTCTGGAATACTGGTATTGCTAATATACGGGTCTTCTGGCCGGAAATCCAGAAGTGGTGGCAGAGAAAGGGTTAATTCTTTGAATTAGCCCGGTAACAATCGCTCTCAGGCGGCTGGCACTTAGATGGTGATCCCGCAAACTGGGAAATCTTTGTGCTGACTCTGAATCTGACACTTATGTTTGCCACCTGTGTGACTACATTGCGGATATAGCTCATGCAAGGAACACGTTGCTCCGTTTTTACTAAACATCTTTAAAGTAGAACTATAGGCAAAACTTATTTTTTTCATTTTGGATAAGATACGGAAGGGTTATAATACCTGCCATTAATGCCATCTGTGTCCAATTTTGGAGATTTCCCTTTACTTCCTGTCCCATAGCCAAAATAGGAAGTGAGAGGAAATCCCTGCAAATTAAGGGAATCCCTTGGGGACTCCAGGTCACCAGAACTAGTGTCCCCATTGGAGGAGTTCCCCTCAATTATTTTTCAGGGACAACCCAAAATTAGGGATTTTCTTTTAATTTCACTGATACTGGTAAACAGGAAAATAGGGTGAATCTCCCCAACTAAGACACAGACAGCAATACAAACTGACAGGTGTTCTAATCCCTCTGTACTCTCTTGAAAACGAAAAACACATTTTGTTGCTTTGCAGCCTGAAATAAAGACAAACACTTTTTTTCAGCTGTATTTAATCAGTGCAACTTATAAAATCCAAGTAAAAGTTATAATACCTACATGAAAAAAATAAATAAATAAAAAACAGAATCACTGAGTTGGAAAAAAGGATCACCACCTTGTTGCAGGAGTTTAACCACCTCTTGCTTTAATTACAGCCTTTAGTCTATTGGGATATGTCTCTACCAACTTTGCACATCTAGACTTTGCAATATTTACCCACTCTTCTTTTCAGAACTGCTCAGGTTCAGTTAAATTTGATGGTGACCGTTTGTGGACTGCAGTCTTTTTTTTTTTTTTTTTGCAAATTCTGTTTATTTGTATTTTGAAAATGGTTTATAAAACAAAGCCAGTGGGTATACCCTGGCTTGAATCCACTAACATGCTGTTACTAAACAGTACCAAAACACATAAACACAAGTATAACACACTATAACTAAAGGCGCTCACAACCTCATACCACCATTGAGATGGAAGGATAACAGGGGCAAGAAGGGTATTAGAATATACCCACCATGCTATAATACATTGTATTATATTCATCTAAAAGTGAGGGAACAGCAGGCTACAGAGGAAAATCAGTGCATGACCACATAATAAAGACTTAAACTAATCATGAGCTGGATTATTACTGAGATGCGTTAGATGTCTCAGCTTCCAACCAAATATGCCAAATCTTGTCAAACTTAGCCGGACAGCCTCTAGCTGTATATGTAGATTTATATAATGGTATTACTGAGTTGACCAGAGTTGAGGGATGGGGCTACAGCCTGCTTTCACTTAAGGAGTATTTCCTTTCTGGCGTAAGATAGGAGTAACCCTATAAGAGTTCTAGTTGCCTGTTGATGAGCCAGAGAACACACCAGGCCCAACAGGCAGACCTCCACCTTCACGGGAATAGGAATGGTAATGAGGGAGGAGAATCTCAGGACATGACCATACAATATGATTAAAGTCAGCTCCAGGACTCTCACACTTCCAGCAGGCCATATGAGAATTGGGGTAAATCTTGTTTGGCTTGTAAGGTGTCATATACACTCGGTGTATTCGTTTAAATTTAATTATCTCTAGCCGAGACCAGCTGTGAAAATGAGTATTGCCAGATCTCCTCCCAGCTCTCAGGGTCCAACTCTGGAAACTTGCAGCGCCATTTATCAAGCAAAGTCTCCAGCCCAAAATGGACCGAGGGCAGAAGGACCTTGTAAATTGTGGAGGTTAGTTTAGTCATTGACTCATCCTTCAATGCGGCTTCCAAGTTAGACCGGAGCAGGAGCAGCGAGCTTGAGTTGAACTGGGAATTAAGCGCATGGCGAATTTGTAAAAATTTTAAGAAATGTTGATTGGAGAGCCCAAACTGTTCCTTAAAGGAGTCAAACGTGGGGAAGTTACCATTGCAATAAAGGTGTTCTAATCTCCTGACTCCCCTTGAAGCCCAAAAACCTGGATCAGGGACAGTAAGGAACTCTGGAAGTTGTGGGTTGAGCCACAGGGGAGTATCAGGGGACCATGTGTGAGAGTCAGATTGCCTCTTACAAACTAGTAACTGTCATACCCTCACAACTTTCTTCATAGATGTAGTGAGTGAGAATTGTGCATTAGTACCTCTATAAAGAAGGTTTCTCAGTGATTCAAAGGATCCGTTTGAGTATAGACTTGTTTAACCTTGAGGGTTTAGTTCTTCATAGGAAAGAAAAGATAAGTTACTCGAATTGCCGGAAAAAGGATTTGGGAATCCAGATTGGGGTAAATCTCAGATTATATAAAAATATTGTAAGGACCTTTATTTTGATCAGATTAATTTTGGCTATGAGAGATAGGGGTAGATTATCCCAGGCCCTAAGCCGCTGCTTGAGCTGTGTGAGTAGGGGTAGGAGATTTAGTGATATATAATCCAAAACTTTTGGGGTAATGATAATACCCAGATAGCAGATAGAAGATTGTAAGTTTCCACCGCCACATCTCTGAGAGTGAAAGCGTCAGCCCACCCAACCAGCTCTGCTGATGCTGTGCGTTTTGGGTTGGAGGAGTCTAGAGCAGTATCTAGGATAGCATTGAAATCACCAGCAAAAACAATATGTGTGGCCGGGAGAGGGGCCACATTTTCATATATGTTATACAAAATCCCATGGTCCATCGGGGAGACAAATATACACTGACTAGTGCCCAAGTAATGGAATATATTTCCAACAATAGAATAGTAAATCTCCCCCCTGGATCAATAATGACCTTAGCAATTTTATATGGAAGGGATTTGTTGATGAGGATAGATACCACTCTAGAATAAGAGTAGTGAGTAGCATGGAAGGCTTGCCACACCAAGGCCCTCCACATGGCCAGGATGCGGAAGTCGGTGATATGGGTCTCCTGTAAAAAAGAATATGGTGCTTATGTGTAGCTAGAAATGTAAATAATAAGGAGCGTTTAAACTTATCATTGAGGCTACGCACATTCCAGGAGACTAACTTAACCACAGACATAGCCATAAGAATGATATATTATGCAAATAAATCGTGAGCCTAAAAGAACAATCTGTTCCCCCACATAACCAACAATTTTGCAGCATGGAAGATATAATAGAATACGATTAGTATAAGAGAAACTGAGCAAAACTGAAAACTATTGAAAACGCCCTATTATCTATCCAAAACCCCAACATAAGCAGGCTAGTGGTTTAAAGGATAAGTTCACCTTTTCGGGCAGAATTCCACTTTTTATAATAAATAAAAGCATTTTCCAATGCCATTACTGGTGCAGACCTCCCAATGCACTTTTCTCTCACTTACCTTATCCACATGATTAGGGTTGCCACCTCATCCCTTTAAACCCAAACACATATGAATTACACAGGTTCTGTTGCTAATTTAAAGCAGATAAGGCACCAAGTGAGTTTAATTACCACCTTCGGGTTTAAGGGGATGAGGTGCCAACCCTACACATGATATTCATAATCCTGTCACTCTTGAAATATGTTTAAATGGATTTTCAGATGACATTTCCTGTAGTTTGTATCAGCATTCACTTCCTGTTAGGTCAACTCCTAGAAGTCTTCACTACCTTGTTGCATCACAGAAGAGGGCGGGATAGGGCGTATTCACCACTCTGGACCACACCTTCTTCATTACAATACCACCTTCCACCACTTTCTATACAATCTGATTGTACAATCTCCTTTAGATCTCCCATCAGCTATGTAGTACAAGGGCCTGCCTAAATTGATACAAATTGAATGGATTGTTCAGGTGTGTCTTTTTATTCCATAGGTCTGGTAAATCTAAAGACAATTGTACAGAGATTGTACAATCAGATTGCATAGTGTATGGCTATCTTTACATCAGTACATAAGAGGGATGGACGAAGACACTCAGTTGTCAGGCCTTGTTCACATCTCCACATAGCAAAGACTCACATTCCTGCATGCATTTGTTTTGGGTGTTTTAAAGGGTTTTCACTCATCACACATAGGGCAGTCCATTCACTTGAATAGGCTGACCTACAAACAACAATCGCCCCAGAGAAGCTCCAGAACTATTTTTGGAGCGGTGCATGATGCATTGCTGCAGTTTTCGCTGCATTTGCCGCACTTGGGGAGCCTTTAGCATGTAATGACAACACAAACATGATGCACATTTGCAGCATTTCTGAAACACGTGGTAAAGCACGCATTTTCTCTGCGGTTTGCCATGCATTTGGAACCACACAGAATGGAGCCTCATTCTGTGTAAACGCACAAATTTCACTTTCAGGCCCAATTTACACCTAGAGTAGTGGGAGCCAAGTTTTTTGGCCCTTTTTTTTCCAGTGACACACATAGGGCAGCCCATTGATTTCAATGGGAAAAGTAGCTCATGGGACATATTGTAAATTTTTTACTGCATTTGTCACCTGTTTTTCATGTGGCAAAATGTGTGTTTACTTCTGTGTTTGGTGTGCCGTTAACAATTAATGACAATGAAAGCGAAACTAGGTAATTTTAGGTGTATACATGTGGCCATTAGGGTTGCCACATCATCCCTTTAATCTAGGACACATATTAATTACACAGGTTCTGTGGCTGATTAAGGTGGTCATTAAACTCACTTGGTGCCTTATCTGCATTAAATTAGCCTCAGAACCTGTGTAATTCATGTGTGTCCTGGATTAAAGGGATGATGTGGCAACCCTAGTGGCCATACACTATATAATCTGATTGTACAATCTCTGTACAATCTCCGTACAATCTCCTTTCGATTTACCAAAACAATATAATAGGAGGACACATCGTCTATCCAATCCCTCTGTATCCAATCAGGCAGGCTCTTGCAGTACATCAGGGGTGCCCCGTGGGCTGCATGTGGCCCCAGGGTATTTAGCATGCACCCTGAACCCATCCGAAGGGATGCTGGGGAAGTCAGGCAAATCACACAGAAGAATGCCGGGGGTGCTGTGAAATTTTAGTTGATAGGTAAAGGTGTGCTAATGAGTTCAGCTGGTGAACTCCTTCCCAGGTCTTACTGGTTTCTTCGTCCTGTGTATCCGTCCTGTCTACCAAGAAGATTCTGAAATAATCTGCAAACTACAGCCCAGGATGGAGGTAAGGCCTGGTCTTCAAAACCAAAGAAAATATGTATTTTTGTGCAACAGAGGTACATTACTGGTATATTGGTACATAGGGGAGCTGGATTTTAGGGGGAAAAAGGTGAACTTACTCAGGCCTATACAACTTACTGCCTGAATCTAAACCCCCTGACCTAAAAGAGTCTAGACAAAACATAATAAACGCGTTTCTTAAAAATCATACACCCAGCCCATTATCTCAACAACAAGCCAAAGATATTGATGGCCCTCTTACTGAGGATAAAGTCAAACTGTCACTCAAACAAACCAAAACGGGCAAAAGCCCAGGCTCAGATGGCTTCTCAGCAGCCTACTATGAATCCTTCCAAGACTTACTAATTCAACCATTTCTAAGAGCCTTCAACCAGCTAGCGAAAAAGGATTGCCAACCACATAACCTTCTAGAAGCCCACATTACCATTATCCCTAAACCAGATAAAGACCCAACTCAAACAGCAAGCTACCGCCCTATTTCCCTACTTAACACCGACCTGAAACTTTTTGCGAAAATCCTAGCAAATAGAATTCTCCCACTCATTACAGGCCTAATACATAAAGACCAAGTAGGATTTGTCCCGGGGCGAGAAGCCAGGGACAACACAGTGAAAGCAATCAACATACAATCCTGGCTAGTTAAAAACAAACTTCCGGGATTTCTTCTATCACTTGATGCAGAGAAGGCGTTCGATAGGCTGGCCTGGGACTACCTGAAAGCAACCCTTATGGCACTTGGGCTTGGCCCCAGATTAATCTCACTCATCATGTCCCTTTATTCTAACCCATCAGCTAAGGTAAGGGTCAATGGCCTTCTATCGAACACATTTCCAATCAGGAATGGAACCCGCCAAGGGTGCCCCCTCTCCCCCATCCTCTTCATATTGACACTAGAACCATTTCTCAGACGAATCAGAGCCAATAACTCCATTAAAGGAATTGACATTGCCAACAAAGAATACAAATTAGCAGCATTCGCGGATATCCTCTTGTTTCTAACAAACCCCTTAACATCAATTCCAAATATTCTAAAAGATTTCTGCACGTTCCGCTACATCGCCTACCTAAAAATAAACCTTTCCAAATCGGAAGCCCTCAACATATCCCTCCCCCCGAACCAATTGAAAGCATGTAAGAACAATTTCCCCTTTACGTGGCAAACCTCCTCCATTAAATACTTAGGCATCTACTTAACAAACCATACTTCCAATCTGTTCAATAAAAATTATCTCCCTATCCTCCACGACATTAAAGAAGATCTTAAAAGATGGAGCAAACCACACTTCTCTTGGTTTGGAAGAGCGTCCATTATTAAAATGAATATACACCCACGCATATTATACATTTACCAAACAGTCCCAATTGCAATTCCCCCTTCATTTTTCCAAAACCTCAAAAAAATATGCTCCCAATTTCTTTGGCACACAAAGAGACAGAGAATTTACCACTGTCAACTCACTATACCCAAACCCAAGGGAGGCCTTGGTGTCCCAGACTCTACTACTGGCCTTGTCAACTACAACGCATAGTTGACTGGAATGTACATGACAAAATTAAAGACTGGGTTAGATTAGAAAAAGCAGTATCCGATACTCTTCTACAGGCCTCACCATGGATCCATACAAAATACATCCCTGCCACCCTCAAAGAACATCCTCTCATAGGTCCTACGCTAGACAGTTTTAAAAGAAGCGCCAAAACAACAGGCATATCATACATTCCAGGCCCCATGACCCCAATCCTCAACAATACCCACAAAGGATCGGTAAATGTTACAATTCAAGAAAATAACTTCAAACTCCTTACACGTTGGTACCAAACACCAAATATCCTTAAAAAGTACAACCCTAACACATCGGATCGGTGCTGGCGATGTAATTGAGAACCAGGCAACCTTTTACACATACGGTTGGAATGTAAAGAGATTGTGCCCTTCTCGGAGATAAAGTCTGTGAACAGATCAATAAGATCACCTCACAAAATCTATCTCTGAAACCTGAACAATACTTACTCCATCTCCAATCTCCTCGAACTACCAAATACTGTAAATCTCTCACCATGAACATGATTAATGCAGCCAAACTATGCATTCCCAGATGCTGGGGAACATCCAAAACTCCATCGGTTGCAGACTGGTACAAACAAATCGGGAAAATAGCCGAAATGGAAGAACTGATTGCCATAGCCAATGACTCACCTATCAAATACACAAAAATCTGGGCCGACTGGATCTCTTTTAAATTTCCAGATGCTTACAAAAACATAACAAACACCTAATATAGTCTCCCAACAAATAAGACCGTCACCCACTATCGTAGACGATAAAACTCAGATAGAGAGACCTCCCATATCCCCCTTCCTACCCCCCTCTCCCCATATTACCCCCCCTTCATGGCTCTCACCCTTCTCGACACGTCTCCCAATAGTGCTGGCCGCAGGGGTAGGTCTGAAAGGATAAGAGAGCGGAATCAAGCCCTAAACTGCAGTGAAAAGATGCAGAACCCACCAAACATACATGTTGAACCTTTAACTTTGCCACACTCCTAATGTTTTACTCGCATATGCATTAAGTTAACCACAATGGAATATCCGACCTTTGAGAAATACTAACTGATCAACTACTTATATTCTTACATCATTGACTCTTTAATTGCCTTCTACACCCACATTAAGTGTGCTCCTTCTCTCTCCACCTACTAGTTCAGAATATATGGTGTCCTTAAAATGTCATACCCTTGTCATCTCTGTTATAAACATGGCAATTGTAAAAAAAAAAAAAAGAAAAAAAGGTGAACTTAGCCTTTAAGTCCCACAAACTTGCAAAAAAAAAAAGAAAAAATTGTTTGTTAATCTTCATGGAAGAATTCCAGAGTGTAGATCCACTTGGGTAACCAGTGTCACTTCATGAAGATAGGACAGGAATGATTTACCTGTAACTTTGGAGGGGTATAAAAGTGAAGCCGGTGCATAAAACTTACAGAGCTGCTCCGGAAGTAAAGGATGAGTATGATAGGATTCAGGTTAAGTAACACCTATGAAGGCCAGCCATTTACAGGAAGAACAGAAAACTAGTAGCGAGGCGAACAATCACTACAGGGTGTTTAACCAATCAACCGCATCAGTCTGGGAATCAAAAAAACGCACTGTTCCATTATGTGGGACCCAGAGGCGGCTGGGATACAGCATACTGTATTTGATACTTTTCTTGCATAGGCGCTTGCGGACCTCATTGAAAGTTTTCCTCTTGCATTGAAGCCCAGACGAGAAATCCAGGAAGAGTAGAACAGAGGAATTGCCATAAGGAAGAGTAGGATGTTTGCGTGCCTCAGATAGAATTCCATCTCGGTCTCTGTAATTGAGGAAGTAAACCAGAAAAGGCCTAGGACTGGCTCCAGGGATAGCACGGCCCATGGGCACGTTCAACCACATAGGTCGAAGAGAGATCCATGAGGCCCAGTAGATTTTTAAAGAATACTTCAGCAAAATCAGCTGTATGGTCTCCCTCTTCTCCCTCCAGAAGGCCCAGGACACAGACCTTATTACGTCTTGCCCTGTTTACTGCATCATCTGATTTGGAGACAAGCAGTTGAATGGCATGTTGTAAGTCAGCGATCATGTTGGCATGCGTCGCCGTGAGGTGCTCAGTAGCAGAAATTCTGGATTCAGATTCAGGCAGCCTGCCCCTGATTTTGTCTAAATTATTCCTTATGAGAGTACATTCCTCTGCCAGGTGATCAATTCTGACAAGCATGGGGGTACTACTTTGTTCAATAGCAGCAATGATAACTGCAGCACTATCCTGGGGAGGGGGGATGACTGGGATCCTCCCGAGGATGTCCCAGGCTCCATAGCCAGCTTGGGCAGCAGAGCCGGTAGCCTCCCCACTAGTGAGGCCTCAGGATGTGTCACTGGGATAGGAGGTGGGCGAATAGGTGTATTGGATTTAGTCACCTTGTTCTTGGGGCCCATGGGTTAAAAGGCCAAGACTAATACCATACTGTCCAGACTAGCACCCACACTTTTTAGAGGGAAGGATGAGATAGCAGCTGCTGCATAAGAAAGGAAGCCCAGAACTAGTTGAGATCCAAGGAGCACAGACAGAGCGGAGCACACTGCAAATAGGAAGAAATTGCGGGGCACAAACAGTAGATGTCACACAGTCACTAGGAGAGAACGCAGGAGGGTGCACACTCACCAAGGCTGCGGCCCAGTTCACTGTTTGCCAGTCCAGACTCCCCACACCCGATAGGCCGCAATCACAGGGGCTCACGCCTCTCATGCCACCCCCAGTCCCAGAGCCCAGGCTTCAGTATAGATTAAGACAGGCAGGTGAGGTGATATGAGGAGGTGATGAGTAGCAGACTGCTGCAGATGGGAGGCCTGTGCTGCAGAAGGAGGTGATGCAGCCTCGTGGGCAAGATGGCGGCGCCGCCAACGTATGGATGGCTACAGCCACCACGTCCACCCCAAGCACAGCGCTGCCCACTCTGGCGATTCCTCTGGAGGGTCAGGGCTGGCCAGCCTCAGGATAGGATGGGTGAGTGTGGATGGATACAGGGTCAGGAGTCCATCGACCAGCGGCCACGCAGCTGATGTCAGGCCGCGGATCAGGCCCGAGCTGCACCGGGTGCCAAGGAAGCCTGACGACTCCAAAATACTCCCTAGGACCGCTCCCCAAGGTGGTGTAGGAGCCAGGGAGGAAGTAAGGTGTCGCTTCAGGCTCGCAGGCAGCAGGATGGAGAAGGATTAGGTCGAGGATGATCCTCCGCTGATCACATCCAGTCACGCCCCGTGAACTGCAGTCTTCAAGTCATTCCACAAATTTTCAATGTGGATTAAGTCTGGGCTCTGACTAAGTCATGCAAAGACATTCACATTTTTCTCCTTCAAGCACCGTGTGGTAATTTTTGATGTGTGCTTTGGGTCATTGTCATGTTGAAAGGTAGACTTTTTTCCCATTGACAACTTTCTGGCAGAGGGCAGCAGATTTTCCAGTATTTTGCCCCATCCATGTTAAAAGATATTACCCTCTCTATGCTTTACTGTAGGAATGGTGTTATTTGGATGGTTATGGTGACCTGTATTGGACTTCCGCCAGACATATCATTTGGTGTTGAGGCGAAATAGTTAAATTTTAGTCTCATGTAATCATAACACCCTTTTCCATGTGGCCTCGGAATCTTCAAGGTGAATTTTGGCAAAGCTCAGTCGTGACTGTACATGGCCTTTCTGAAGAAATTTAGCCGGCAACTCCAGTAATCCAAATATAAAGTATTTATTGTAGCATACAGGTACGGTACAGGAACAAAAGGCTGACGTGTATATGGCCTTTCTTGCGGAGTGGCCTTTTTCTTGCAACCCTCCCATACAAGTCACATTTGTGGAGAATGATATTGTTGTAACATGCACACAATGACCACTCTTTCTCATAAATTCCTGCAACTGCTTCAGAGTTGCTGTAGGCCTCTTGGACCACTTTCCTCCTAGCTCTTTCATGCAGGCTGGAGCAACATCCTGATTCAGGGAGGGTCTGTGTTGTACCAAATCCCTACTACTTCTTAATACTTCACTGTGCTTCCAGGCATTGATAAAGCCTTTGAATTTTTTTTTTGTATCCATTTCCTGATTTGTGCCAGTCCAAAAGTTTATCCTGGGAATCTTTTGACAGTGACTTGCCACCTATAGTTGATTGTTTGCTTTAGTTGCACTATCAGGGAATGAAATGCTCTAGGAAAGCTCTTTTAATGCTGAGCTAATCAAAATGACCACAGCTGATCACAGTTGAAAGTTAAATGGCTTTTTGTGCCATTGAGAAGGTGATTAGCTTCACCTGACTGAGTTTACAAGTAATTTTTAGGAGGAGGGTGATTCTTTTTCCAACTCAGTGATTCTGTTTTTGATTTTGTTTTATCTGGCATGTTGGTGTTATATATATCACTTGGATTTTACAAGTTGCAGTATGAGTAAATACAGCTGGATAAAACAAAAAAACCTGTCTGTCTTCATTATTGCCCTATCTTACTTATTGGTGTATTTGAGACGATATGCTAATATGGTTGTGATGGATAGAGTTAATGGCTCTCAGATAATGAGGTTCTCCATAAGTAACGGCACCCAACAAGGGTGCCATTTGTCCCCCCTCTTGTATGTGCTGGTAACGGAACACCTGTCAGTCGCTATCCGTAGGAATCGATCCATTTTGGGTATTACCGTGGGACCCCAGTAAGTGAAACTCGTCCTTTTTGCATGATCTTTTGCTCTATGTTAACAATCCTCTTATCTCAGTGCCATCTGTGTTGCAGGGCTTTCACCGGTATAGACTGTATAGTAATTTTCAGGTCAACAAGCCTAAATCAGAGATTCTCTATGTCTCTTTACCCCCTATCTCAAGTCCGACACCTTCAAGGTAATTTTCATTTTAAAATCTGTACTTCAGTTATTAGATATTTGGGAATTAATATTCCCACCGACCTAACTGAACTGTATGTATTGAATTATACTCCCCTTTTACAGCATACCCACATTGACCTTAGGCCATACGACTAGAGTTGAGCAGACACCTGGATGTTCGGGTTCGGCGGGTTCAGCCGAACTTCGCGAAAAAGTTCGGGTCGGGCACCGAACTTGACCCCAGACCCCATTGAAGTCAATGGTGACCCGAACTTTTGGGCACAAAAATGGCTGTAAAAAAGTCCTGGAAAGGGTTTGAGGGCTGCAAAAGGAAGCAAAATGGGGGTAAGAGTAGGACAAGTGCCCTGCAAACAAATGTGGACAGGGAAATAACTTAAAATCACATAAAAAAAATGGAGGAGGAGGTGGATGTGGAGTAGGAGGTTGAGTAGGCTGTGACCATGGCGGTGTAGGTGGAAGTGGCGGTGGAGGAGGTAGCCAACACTGTTTTACGTTTTTTTTTTTTTTTTTTCTAATTGGGGTAGCCCCCAAAATATTGAGACATATTAAAAAAAAAAAAACAAGTATACCAATGGCTGTGTGAGGCCGGTCTAAATGTCTATTCTGCACAAAGTACAGACAAGTCTTGTGGGATCCATGCCTGGTTCATTTTAATAAACGTTAGCTTGTCCACGTTGGCTGTGGACAGGCGGCTGCGCTTGTCTGTGATAACGCCCCCTGCCATGCTAAACACACATTCAGACAATACACTGGCTGCAGGGCAGGCCAGCACCTCCAAGGCATAAAGGGCAAACTCAGGCCTTGTGCTCAATTTGGAGACCCAGAAGTTGAATGGGGCAGACCCATCAGTCAGTACATGTAGGCGTGTGCACACATACTGTTCCACCATGTTGCTGAAATGCTGCCTGCTGCTAAGACGTTGCCTATCAGGTGGTGGTGCTATTTGTTGTGGCGGGCTGCTAACAAAGCTTTTCCACATTTCAGCCATGCTAACCCTGCCTTCTGAGGTGCTGGCGGTGCCACAGCTGCATTGGCGAACTCTTCCTCCTCCTCCTCTGCCTTCGCCTTGTGCTTCCACTGAGCTACCGGTGTCATTTGGGAATGCCCTCAGCAGCGCATCTACCAGCGTGCGCTAGTAGTCGCGCATCTTTCGATCACGCTCCAGTGAGGGAATTAAGGACGGCACATTGTCCTTGTAATGGGGATCCAGCAGGGTGGCCACCCAGTAATCAGCACAAGTTAAAATGTGGGCAACTGGGCTGTCGTTGAGCAGGTGCTGCAGCATGTAGTCACTCATGTGTACCAGGCTGCCCAGAGGCAAAGACAAGCTGTTCTCTGTGGGAGGTGTATCATCTATGTCCTCTGTATCCCCCCAGCCGTGCTGTGAACAGGGTTCCTCCTCCTCCTCCTCATCATCATCATCCTCTTCCTCCAGAACTGTGCCCTGGCTTGAAATTTTTTTACCTGGCCTATGCTGGTGCAGGAACCCACCCTATGAGCCACTTGTGAATGACTGGCCTGATAACCGTGGAAATGACCCCTCTTCCTCCTCCTCTTCCTCCTGCGCCACGTCCTCTTCCATCATCGCCCGAAATGTT
Organism: Glandirana rugosa; assembly: GCA_018402905.1. Lineage (NCBI taxonomy): Eukaryota > Metazoa > Chordata > Amphibia > Anura > Ranidae > Glandirana > Glandirana rugosa. Next base: position 259,461 of record BLSH010258084.1, on the reverse strand, counting down.
TTTTCAAGGAGACATAGAAGTGGGATAGTAATGCTGAGAACAGCGTCATCGGCACTGGCTATGTTGGTGGAGTACTCAAAACACCGCAATATGGTACACAGGTCTCGCATGGAGGCCCACTCATTGGTGGTGAAGTGGTGCTGTTCCGCAGCGCGACTGACCCCTGCGTGCTGCAGCTGAAACTCCACTATTGCCTGCTGCTGCTCACACAATCTCTTCAGCATGTGCAAGGTGGAGTTTCACCTTGTGGGCACGTAGCAGCAGGGTGAGAACACCAAAAGCGCGCACAGACGGCCTGCACTTTCTGCAGCAGCTCTGACATATCCGGGTAGTTTTTTAGAAATTTCTGCACCACCAAATTCAGCACATGCACCAGGCAAGGGATGTGCGTCAAACTGGCTAGGCCCAGAGCTGCTACAAGATTTCGCCCATTATCGCACACCACCAGGCCGGGCTTGAGGCTCAGTGGCAACAACCACTCATTGGTCTGTTATTCAATGCCCATCCACAGCTCCTGCGCAGTGTGGGGTGTATCCCCCAAACATATCAGTTTTAAAACAGGCTGCTGTCATTTCCCCCTGGATATGCTGAAGTTGGTGGTGAAGGTGTTACGCTGACCAGATGAGGAGATGGTAGAGGAGGAGGAAGCGGAGTAGGAGGAGGAGGCAACAGGAGGCAAAGAGAAATACCCTGCAATCCTCGGTGGTGGAAGGACATGCGCCAAACTTCTATCTGCCTCAGGCCCACTCGCCACTACATTTGCCCAGTGTGCAGTTAGGGAGATATAGCGTCCCTGCCCGTGCTTACTGGTCCATGTATCAGTGGTTATGTGGACCTTGCCACAGATGGCGTTGCGCAGTGCACACTTGAT
>BLSH010258084.1:238562-258580 GCA_018402905.1 Glandirana rugosa | reverse complement strand
CAACAACGGTGACTCGGAGTTCGGGCCAGACCACCACACGCTATTACCCTCTTTAGAGCATCGTCGAGACCTGGATCGGCCAAACTGCGTGTAGGGAACGGACCGCGTAAACGACTTAAACCACCACGTCTTTAAAAATTTTTGATGGGCCTATACAGTCTCGACGACGTCTTTCACACCCGGCAGACACGTGCGAAAGCTGCAAGAGTGGTACGACGACGAGCGGACAGACGCGACGTCGCCTTGAAGCCGGAAGGGTGAGTGGCGGAGGATACGATGCACGGGTGTTCCACGTTGAGGAGGAACGTGTACGACCTCTCTCACACGCTCTTCGTCGTCCGTTATCACCTGGTCTCGCATGGAGGCCCACTCGTTGGTGGTGAAGTGGTGCTGTTCCGCAGAGCGACTGACCCGTGCGTGCTGCAGCTGAAACTCCACTATTGCCTGCTGCTTCTCGCACACTCTCTCCAGCATGTGCAAGGAGGAGTTGCACCTTGTGGGCACGTAGCATAGGAGGCGGTGAGTGGGAAGGCCGAAGTTCCGCTGCAGCGCAGACAGGCGAGCAGCAGCATGGTGAGAACGTCGAAAGCGTGCACAGACGGCCCACACTTTCTGCAGCAGCTCTGACATATCCGGGTAGTTTTTAAAAATTTCTGCACCACCAAATTCAGCAAATGCGCCAGGCAAGGGATGTGCGTCAAACCGGCTAGGTCCAGAGCTGCTACGAGATTTCTCCCATTATCGCACACCACCAGACCGGGCTTGAGGCTCAGTGGCAACAACCACTCATCAGTCTGTTGTTCAATGCCCCTCCACAGCTGCTGCGCAGTGTGGGGTTTATCCCCCAAACATATCAGTTTTAAAACAGCCTGCTGTCTTTCCCCCTGGATGTGCTGAAGTTGGTGGTGAAGGTGTTACGCTGAGCGGATGAGGAGGTGGTGGAGGAGGAGGAAGCGGAGTAGGAGGAGGCAACAGGAGGCAAAGAGAAATGCCCTGCAATCCTCGGTGATGGAAGGACATGCGCCAAACGGTTAGCCGCCTCAGGCACACCCGCCACTACATTTGCCCAGTGTGCAGTTAGCGAGATATAGCGTCCCTGCCCGTGCTTTCTGGTCCACGTATCAGTAGTTATGTGGACCTTGCCACATATGGCGTTGCGCAGTGCACACTTGATCTCGTCCCCGACTTGTTTGTGCAGGGAAGGGATGGCTCGCCTGGAAAAGTAATGGCAGCTGGGAACCACTTACTGTGGGACAGACACCACCATCAGGTTTTTAAAACTGTCCGTGTCCACCGGACGGAATGACAGCATTTCAAAGGCCAGGAATTTTGAAATGCTGGCATTCAGGGCCAGGGATCGCGGGTGGGTAGGGGGGTACTTCCTCTTTCTCTCCAGTGTTTGGGAGATGGAGAGCTGTAAGCTTCCATGGGACCGTGTGGAAATGCTTGGGGACAGTGGCGGACATGGTGGCGTTGCTTCTCACATCGTCTGTTTGCTGGGTGGCAGGTGACACTGGCACTGTAGAGGTGGAGGAAGAGGCCGAGGCAGCAGCAGAAGAGGAAGCAGGAGGAGGCCGAGACCTTTCTTGGATTTTGAGGTACTTATTCCACTGCAGCTCGTGCTTTGAATTAAGATGCCTTGTCATGCAGGTTGTGCTCAGGTTTAGAACATGCCTCGCTTCAGGCTCTGATTGCACAGTGTGAAAACCACTAGTGTCTTGTCGTCAGCACATTGTCTGAAGAACTGCCACGCCGGGGAACGCCTTTGAGCTGCCTTTGGTGTGCTAGGTCCCTGGGTGCGGTGGGTAGTAGCAGGCATACTGTCGCTCCGCTTTTGCAACCTGCTTCCTCTTTTGCTGTGCTGGTGCGACCACCACCTTTCCTCCAAACTGCATACGTCACTCACGTGACCTTCATTCCATGTGGAGTCTAGGACCTCATCATCCTCCACATCATCTTCCACCCGCCCTTCACCACTGCCCTCCTTGTCAGTCTGCACACTGTGGAAAGCCGCAGCAGTTGGCACCTCTGTTTCGTTATCATCAGAGATGTGCTGCGGTGGTGTTTCCATGTCCTCATCCTGCAACAGAAGTGGTTGGGTATCGGTGCACTCAATGTCTTCCACTTCTGGGGCAGGGCTATGTGGATGGCCCACGGAAAGCACACCAGCAGAGTCATCAAAAAGCATAAGAAACTGCTGCATGATTTGGGGCTCAGACTGCTTGGCTGATTTACAAGGAGCTGAGGTAAAAGACAGATGGCCATGGGGTTCAGGTGCCAACTCTGAGCTTTCAGCAAGGGACCGGGTGGGAAGGAACTGGAGGCATTGTCAGCCACCCAATCTACTAGCGCCTGTACTTGTTCTGGCCTCGCCATTCGTTGAGCGGCATTCGGGCCTATCATATAACATTGAAGGTTCTGTCTGCTACTCGCACCTGAGGAAGGTGTTTAACTTGTGCGTGTAGCTGGCACAAATCGACCACGTCCTCTCCTTGCAACAGGAACTTCACCAACATCACCAACACCAGTAGCACCGCGACCACGACCACGTCCCTTATTTGACGCTCTCCTCATTCTGGACGCAAATGTACTATGTAGCACTATTTATTAATAATTAAAAAAAAAAGAATAAGAAATTATTATTTTTTTTTTTAAGCCAGCAATGTAGATGCACTTTTTATTTTTGCGCAAGAAATGCACTGCTGGCCTCAAATGTAGTATTTAATTTTTTTTTTTTTTTAAACCAGTAGTGTAGACACACTTTTTCATTTTTGCGCAAGAAATGCACAGCAAGGAGCAAATGTACTATGTAGCACTATTTATTAATACTAACAAAAAAAGAATAATAAATTATTATTAGGGTTGAGCGGACACCTGGATGTTCGAGTTCGGGTTTTTCGTGGAAAATTTCGGGTTCGGGGGTCTGTCCGAACTTGACCCCGGACCCTGAACCCCATTGAAATCAATGGGGACCTGAACTTTTGGGTCCAAAAATGGCTGTAAAAAAGTCCTGGAAAGTGCTAGAAGGCTACAAAAGGAAGAAAAGTGGGGTAAGAGTAGGACAAGTGCCCTACAAAGAAATGGGGATAGAGAAATAACAATAATCTGGGGAGATGATTTTAGAACAATAATCTGTCCCTTACAGCACCAGCAGGACCCTCTCCCTATAGCAGTTTGATACGATTTTAGAACAATAATCTGTCCCTTACAGCAACAGCAGGAACCTCTCCCTATAGCAGTTTGATATGATTTTAGAACAATAACCTCTCCCTGTAGCAGTTTGATATGATTTTAGATCAATAATCTGTCCCTTACAACACCAGCAGTAACCTGACCCTATAGCAGTAGGAGATGATTTTAGAATAATAATCTGTCCCTTACACCAACAGCAGGAACCTGACCCTATAGCAGTATGAGATGATTTTAGAACAATAATATGTCCCTTACAGCAACAGCAGGAATCTGACCCTATAGAATTAGGAGATGATTTTAGAACAATAATCTGTCCCTTACAGCAACAGCAGGACCTGACCCTATAGCAGTAGGAGATGATTTTAGAACAATAATCTGTCCCTTACAGCAACAGCAGGAACCTGACCCTATAGAACTAGGAGATGATTTTAGAACAATAATCTGTCCCTTACAGCAACAGCAAGAACCTGACCCTATAGAACTAGGAGATGATTTCAGAACAATAATCTGTCCCTTACAGCAACAGTAGGAACCTGACCCTATAGAACTAGGAGATGATTTTAGAACAATAATCTGTCCCTCTAAGCAGTAGACTAACTAGTCCAGTCAGATTGTTCTGTAATGCAGGATGATATGTTATTAGATCTGCAATCTGTCCCTAAAAGCAGTAGCAGTAGTAATCTCTACCTAGTCCACAATTAGATCGTTCTGTAATGCAGGATGAGATGTTATTAGATCTGCATCTGTCCTTCACAGCACCAGCAGCATCCTCTCCCTACACTAGCCGGAGAGCATATGACATGCAGCACTACGTGACTCCAGCTCATACAGAGGCTGGGTCACATGATGTACTGGCCAATCACAGCCATGCCATTAGTAGGCATGGCTGTAATGGCTTCTAAGGGCAAACCAGTGAAACACTTGTTGATTGGCTGCCCTGCAGCTATTCAACAAGCGGGAAAAAAATACCAGAACCCGAACCCAAACTTTTTTTCAAAGGTTCGGGTCCCGAACACCGCAAAGTTCGGTATGAACCCGAACTTTACAGTTCGGGTTCGCTCAACTCCAGAACAATAATCTGTCCCTCACACCAGCAGCAGGAACCTCTCCCAATAGCAGTATGAGATGATTTTAGAATAATAATCTGTCCCACACACCAGCAGCAGGAACCTCTCCCTATAACACTATGAGGTGATTTTAGAACAATAATCTGTCCCTCACACCAGCAGCAGGAACCTCTCCCTATAGCAGTATGAGATGATTTCAGAAAACAAATCTGTCCCTCACACCAGCAGCAGGAACCTCTCCCTATAGCAGTATGAGATGATTTTAGAACAGTAATCTGTCCCTCACAGCAGCAGCAGGAACCTCTCCCTATAGCATTAGGAGATGACTTTAGAACAATAATCTGTCCCTCACACCAGCAGCAGGAACCTCTTCCTATAGCAGTATGAGATGATTTTAGAACAATAATCTGTCCCTCACACCAGCAGCAGGAACCTCTCCCTATAGCAGTATGAGATGATTTTAGAACAATAATCTGTCCCTGACACCAGCAGCGGGAACCTCTCCCTATAGCACTATGCGATGATTTTAGAACAATAATCTCTCCCTCACACCAGCAGCAGGATCCTCTCCCTATAGCACTATGAGATGATTTTAGAACAATAATCTGTCCCTCACAGCAGCAGCAGGAACCTCTCCCTATAGCACTATGAGATGATTTTAGAACATTAATCTGTCCCTCACATCAGCAGGAAGCTCTCCCTACAGCACTATGAGATGATTTTAGAACAATAATCTGTCCCTCACAGCAGCAGCAGGAACCTCTCCCTATAGCACTATGAGATGATTTTAGAACAGTAATCTGTCCCTCACATCAGCAGGAACCTCTCCCTACAGCACTATGAGATGATTTTAGAACATTAATCTGTCCCTCACATCAGCAGGAAGCTCTCCCTACAGCACTATGAGATGATTTTAGAACAATATTCTGTCCCTCACACCAGCAGCAGGAACCTCTCCCTATAGCACTATGAGATGATTTTAGAACAATAATCTGTCCCTCACACCAGCAGCAGGAACCTCTCCCTATAGCACTATGAGATGATTTTAGAACAATAATCTGTCCCTCACACCAGCAGCAGGAACCTCTCCCTATGGCAGTAAAATCTGTCCCTCACAGCACCAGCAGGTGACTTTAATGGGGTTCGTTAGTCGGGTCCGAACTTTTGCGGAATTCTAAAGTTCTGGTGCGAACCGAGCAGGGGTCCATTCGGCCCATCCCTAGTGATAGACTTACCTGGGACAGAGGTTTTTGGATGGGACTGAATGCTAGCCTCTTGCCTACCAACTATGGACCCTGGCATTTGAGGCATTTAGGAAGATGTTCTGTTGTGTAATGCAAGATTACATTATTAAGGAGGCCATGATGGTCTCGGCCAGCTTGGGACTCAGTAGACAGATGTATGTGAAAGGAACACTGGTCAATGAGATCTGGAAAGCCCTGGGTCTCCTGTTGTCAACTAGTCTGAAGGGTCTTTCACCTATTGTTAATTGTGCTAATTAACACATCTGTTGTCTTCTAGCAAACTACTATTGAGGGATATGTTTATACTTGTAATAATGTGTACTGTACTTTGAGCTTGATCCCGGAAAGTCTGACCTGGAATGAGATCTCTGATTGTCCAGGTAGTTAGCTGATTAATTGACGTAATGTTTATAGTATATGTTGATTGTTGTAAATGTATTCCTGTATCCAGTTTGCATTGTTGGTAGGGATGGGCCCCCGGTTAGAGTCGAATGCATGTTCGACTCGAACATTGGGGGTTCACCTGTTCGGCGCATCACGAACATTATGGGGCGTTCGCGGGAAATTCGAGTGCCCCATAATGCATTACAATCTCGTGGGAAATGCCGCCCGCTAATTGGCCAAAGCATGCACATGACCTGCATGCTTTGGCCAATCACAGCACACTCTGCTGTAAGAGCTATGATTGGCCAAGTGCAAGGTGCCTTTAGCCAATCACTGCTCAGCAGCCTCAATCCACACCCACACTATATAAAGCCGCTTGTACAGCGGCTCTATGTAGTGTGTGAATAACGTGACACAGAGAAGGAGCTTAGCTAGCGGCGTAAAGGCAGTTTAGTGTAGCGAGTGAGAAATACTAGATAGATCTGTATACAGTCAGTGCAAGAATATATATGTACCTTAAATGCTATATATACTGTATATATATATATATATATATATATATATAATGCAATGCCTTTAGTGTAGACCATATACAGCTCAGTCAGTGGATAGTATTTAGAGTCCGTTCAGGCAGTGTAAGAATATATATGTATCTTTCATAGTATATACATATATACAGTATCTCACAAAACTGAGTACACCCCTCACATTTGTGTAAATATTTTATTATATCTTTTCATGTGACAACACTGAAGAAATTACACTTTGCTACAATGTAAAGTAGTGAGTGTACAGCTTGTATAACAGTGTAAATTTGTGAAAATTTGTAAAAAGTGAAAATGTCCAACTTGAGCACAGTTAGCCATTTTCCCTCCCTAAGTGGTATGTAACTCGTTAGTGTTACAAGGTGTGAATGGGAAGCAGGTGTGTTAAATTTGGTGTTAATAGCACTCTCACCCTCTCATACTGGTCACTGGAAGTTCAACTTGGCACCTCATGGTAAAGAACTCTCTGAGGATCTGAAAAAAAGAATTGTTGTTCTATATAAAGATGGCCTAGGCTATAAGAAGATTGGCAAGACCCTGAAACTGAGCTGTAGCATGGTGGCCAAGACCATACAGTGGTTTAACAGGACGGGTTCCACTCAGAACAGGCCTCGCCATGGTCGACCAAAGAAGTTGAGTGCACGTGCTCAGCGTCATATCCAGAGGTCGTCTTTGGGAGATAGAAGTATGAGTGCTCCAGCATTGCTGCAGAGGTTGAAGGGGTGGGGGGGTCAGCCTGTCAGTGCTCAGACCATATGCCGCACACTGCATCAAATTGTTCTGCATGGCTGTCTTCCCAGAAGGAAGCCTCTTCTAAAGATGATGCACATGAAAGCCAGCAAACAGTTTGCTGAAGACAAGCAGACTAAGGACATGGATTACTGGAACCATGTCTTGTGGTCTGATGAGACCAAGATAAACTTATTTGGTTCAGATGGTGTCAAGCATGTGTGGTGGCAACTTGGTGAGGAGTACAAAGACAAGTGTGTCTTGCCTACAGTCAAGCATGGTGGTAGGAGTGTCATGGTCTGGGGCTGCATGAGTGCTGTTGGCACTGGGGAGCTACAGTTCATTGAGGGAACCACAAATGCATATTTGTACTGTGACATATTGAAGTAGAGCATGAACCCCTCCCTTCAGAAACTGGGCCTCTGGGCAGTATTCCAACATGATAATGACCCCAAACTCACCTCCAAGATGACCACTGCCTTGCTAAAGAAGCTGAGGGCAAAGGTGATGGACTGGCGAAGCATGTCTCCAGATCTAAACCCTATTGAGCATCTGTGGGCATCCTCAAACGGAAGGTGGAGGAGCGCAAGGTCCCTAACATCCACCAGCTCCATGATGTCATCATGGAGGAGTGGAAGAGGACTCCAGTGGCAACTTGTGGGACTCTGGTGAACTACATGCCCAAGAGCGTTAAGGAAGTGCTGGAAAATAATGGTGACCACACAAAATATTGACACTTTGGGCCCAATTTGGACATCATCATTATGTGTTGAGTTATTTTGAGGGGACAGCAAATTTACACTGTTATACAAGCTGTACACTCACTACTTTACATTGTAGCAAAGTGTCATTTCTTTAGTGATGTCACATGAAAAGATAGAATAGAATATTTAAAAAAATGTTAGGCGTGTACTTACTTTTGTGAGATACTGTATGCACCTTCCTAGTGTGTGTGTGTGTATATATATATATATATATATATATATATATATATATACACACACACACACACGTTATTTTTTTTTTTTACAATGACTTTAGTGCAGATTATATACAGCTAATTCAGTGTATAGTATATAACGTCCGTTCAGGCAGTGTAAGAATACATATCTGTACCTTCCTAGGGTATATATATATTGTGACATTATCATTCTGAGGCGACTAGTGAGAGTCCGACCCGGGTTTTGCCGGCCACCGTAGCAGAGCTGGTTCCGGCCTGGTGTTTCTGGTCCACTCAAACCCCTCTCCACCTGCATTTAATGACCAGGAAGAGAACAGGAGAGCTTGATCCTGGATCTCAGAGGGAGAAAACTGAGAAAGCTCTGTGTGCTAATTTGGACTCTAAGAGCAAGGTTTGCAATGTGATTATGTTTTGTGGGTGTTTGTGGCTGTTTGTTTAGTTTAGCGCCAGACGGCAAGGTTTTGTTTTCGGTTTTTGTTTGTGTTTTCATGAGCTAATCTCCCACTATATATAATACAATGCCTTTAGTGTACACTATATATAGCTAATTCAGTGTATACTATATAGTGTCCGTTCAGGCAGTGTAAGAATATATATGTACCTCTCTAGTGTGCAAAATTTTTATATCTATATATATATATATATATATATATATATATATATATATATATATATATATACAGGGTGGGCCATTTATATGGATACACCTTAATAAAATGGGAATGGTTGGTGATATTAACTTCCTGTTTGTGGCACATTAGTATAAGTGAGGGGGGAAACTTTTCAAGATGGGTGGTAACCATGGCCGCCATTTTGAAGTCGGCCATTTTGAATCCAACTTTTGTTTTTTCAATAGGAAGAGGGTCATGTGACACATCAAACTTATTGGGAATTTCACAAGAAAAACAATGATGTGCTTGGTTTTAACGTAACTTTATTCTTTCATGAGTTCTTTACAAGTTTCTGACCACTTATAAAATGTGTTCAATGTGCTGCCCATTGTGTTGGATTGTCAATGCAACCCTCTTTTCCCACTTGTCACACACTGATAGCAACACTGCAGGAGAAATGCTAGCACAGGCTTCCAGTGGCGACATAAGGCACTATGTATGGTATTATGTGTCACGCCAACGTAAATGCCCCGCTACCAGATAGAAGAGTGAAGAAGGTTAAATAATAACTTAGTGGAAAGGCGTGCATGCTAGTGTGAGCATTACATATGTAATGGCATCTTTCAAGTAAAAAAGCATACACTAAATCAATCATATATTAAGAATAAAGTCCATGGGGGCGTGTCTGGCCGGCAACAGAGACGGCCGCAGTGTAGTGAAGCTACAGACCACAAAGCGACGGTCACAGACGCAGGAGGTGAACCAACATCATGGCCACGGGTCTTACTACGACTTCTCCACCTGGAGAACAGAGAAAGCAGGGGTCACAATGATCAGTCCTGCAGAAACTGACAGATTTCTTCGCCGTCAGAGGCGAAAGGGAGTCCCAAGATGGCGCCGCTCTGCTCATACAGGCCACGGCTGCAGAAGAATCTGCCTCGAGCTCAAGCTCATGAGCCTCGTCAGCATGTTCAGTGGTGAGTAAGTCTGCGCCGGGGGTCTACTCACACTCCCCCCCTGACAGCCCTACGACTCGCAGCCCCATAAAACAAAAAAGCCAGACAGGGGGAAACAGAGCAAGATGAGTCTGACATGGAGGACAGTGCAGACACTGAGCACACCCCTCAAATAGCTCTGGAACAGTTCCCCTCATCCCCACAGCCAGTCTCCATAGCAGACATAAAGGAGATGTTAATCTCCCTCAGGGATTCCATGCATTTGGACATGAGAACGGCACTAAGGCCAGTTAAAGCAGACATACAGGATTTGCAGCAGAGGGTTGCATATGTTGGACATAAACTAGATGACACTTTCACGGCTCACAACAAAATGGTAGACACGTTCCAAGAACAACAAGCAGATATTCAGAGATTGGCGGCTAAAATAGTAGACATGGAAGACCAAAGTAGAAGGAACAACATTAAGTTCCGGGGGATTTCTGAATCAATCTCTAATGCAGATTTACAACCCTACCTATGCCAGCTACTACACAAATTAGTACCAAGCGCTAATGATGTGGATCTCACAATTGATAGGGCACATAGTCTAGCTAAACCAACATTTCTCCCAAATTCAATTCCGCGAGACGTCCTCACAAGAATCCATTATTTTCCCATTAAAGCAGAAGCCATGCGGGCCATACGAAAATCGCCCAAACTAGATGTTCAGTTCGCAGGAGTAGTATTATACACCGACCTTTGGCAAGCCACTATCCAGCACAGAAAGAAACTTCTTTCCATCACTAAGGCTTTGCGGAACCATGACATTAAATACCATTGGGGGACCCCATCAAAACTGATAGTGACCTACCATGACAAACCATATAACATCTTCTCTTTGGAATCTGCCTTAAGCTACCTAAAAGAATGGGGCATCATCCCAGTGGAAATTCCAAATGAGGAACGTCGGAAACCCCCAAAGTTCAGACAAGAATGGTTCAAATAAAAAAGGTGAATGGATGTCAGGTTCACCTCAATCTTTGCTACCACTCGTGGTTTCCAAGCCAATGTAGGAATTATGGTAAATTTGATATCCCTGTTCGGAGGCATCAGGGAAACTGGTAATGAAGCCCCCTCGAAAAGATGGCAGAAGCTACTGCTACTAAACCCCGAAATAAACTCCGGGCTAATTTTTATGACTTGTTTGTTCTACTTTGTTCAATTATTTATATTAATTGCATCCATACCATCCATCTCCATCTACACCTTCTAATTCACTTGAATTTGGACCAATTGGAAAACTATTCCTTCTACCTAGAGTTACCTACCCGACTCACTCACTCGTCACTCAGTCATATATAGCACACCCATCTGGGTCCCTCGATCGCAAGCTGTTGAATGTTTTATCCCTTCTAACAATAGCTACCTCAACTTTTACAACACAATCCAACTATGCACAATCAACCAGCGTCACCTTGGACTGCCCGTGACTATTAAATTCCTCTCTATGAACGTTAAAGGATTAAACAGTCCTTTTAAATGTAAGCTCCTCTGGTCAGAAGCGCAAAGGCTTAAGGGCCATGTCGGTGTCCCTAAAAGTTTTGTTCTTGAACATCTCTTATTTTCAATATACACTTTTTCCAGGGCCGGCTGATAGCCTCCCATGGCTTTCAATATCATTTCTATGCTGACGATACCCAAATCTACCTCTCCACCCCCCAACTCACTCCATCGGTCTCCTCACGCATCACTAACTTATTAACAGACATATCTGACTGGATGTCACACCACTTCCTCAAACTCAACTTGTCCAAAACCGAACTCATAATATTTCTTCCCCCACGTGCCGTTTCCCCTGACTTCTCCGTCAAGAGCAATGGCTCAACCATCCACCCATCCCCACATGCTAGGGTGCTTGGTGTTATCCTGGATTCTGAACTCTCCTTTTTGCCCCACATCCAATCACTTTCTAAGGCTTGCCGCCTTAACCTCCGCAACATCTCTAAAATATGTCCTTTCCTAACCAATTAAACCACAAAGCTCCTGATCCACTCCCTTGTGATCTCTCGCCTCGACTACTGCAACTCCCTCTTCATTGGCATACCTTTAAATAGACTATCCCCCCTTCAATCCATCATGAATGCCGCTGCCAGAATCATACACCTTACAAACCATTCAGCGTCTGCCACCCCTCTCTGCCAATCCCTCCACTGGCTGCCACTCGCCCAACAAATTAAATTAGAAAAACTAATGATGAGGTACAAAGCCATCCACAACTCTGCTCCTAGCTACATAACCAGCCTAGTCTCAAAATACCAACCTCATTGTCCTCTTCGCTCCTTCCAAGACCTCCTGCTCTCCAGCTCCCTCATCATCTCCTCTCATACTCGCCTCCAAGACTTCTCCGAGCCTCTCCCATCCTCTGGAACTCCCTACCCCAATCTGTCAGACTGTCCCCAAATCTATCCACCTTCAGGCGATCCCTGAAAACGTTTCTCTTCAGGGAAGCCTACCCTGCCACCTCCTAACAAATACACTTCTTATTTACTCAATCAGCTCAACCCCCACAGTTATTGCCCTTTCGTATCATTTAACCCTCCCTCCTAGATTGTAAGCTCTAATGAGCAGGGCCCTCTGATTCCTCCTGTATTGAATTGTATTGTAATTGTACTATCTGGCCTAATATTGTAAAGCGCTGCGCAAACTGTCGGCGCTATATAAATCCTGTGTAATAATAATAATAATAATAATGACATCAGCATACAAGAGACACATTTTTTGGCTCCCACAAGATGTACCCTCACATATACTTTGCGAATGCTAAACATAATGGTGTACTTATCGTTATTAGAAACTCTGTTGCCTTCTCTCCACAGGATGTTATCATTGATCCCAACGGTCGCTATATTATTTTAATTTGCTTGATTAATAATGTACTCTATACTATTGTATCTGTGTATGCCCCCAACAAAGGTTAATTGCCCTTTTTGAAAAAAACGTATGAAAAAAGTTAGGTTGGTTCAAAAAGGGGCCCTAGTTATGCTTGGCGACTTCAACTTCGTTCCTGATGCTGTGCTGGATTGCTCCCTACACACTCCCACAAAATAACTCTGAAAGATTTCTTGCACATGGAATCACTATATGATACTTGGAGATGCCTACATGCAGGCGAAAAAGATTACACCTTTTTCTCAAATACCCATAGATCATACACTAGAATAGATCTAGCTCTTAAGGATATCCACACTCTATACTTCGAGAAGCGACTATAGAAAATATCACATGGTCCGATAACGCACCCTTAACTATCACAGTCTCCGAACAACACAATATAAAACCCACGCTTTGGCGTAACAACATCAGCATATTCCAGCAGGCGTCACACAGAGATGGAGTCACTAAGCAACTAAAATAATTTTTCCATATTAACACATCAGAAGATAGCACCTGCGCCAATGTATGGTGTGCACACAAAGCTTATACAAGGGGTATTTGCTACAAATCGCCTCCAGGGAAAAAAGAAAAAGAACCCAGAAGCTAAATTCCCTTCTGAACGAGATTAAAAAATTAGAGTCTCAACACAAACAACAACCCACCCAAGTTACTTTAGAAGACCTAAACCAGTGTAGAACAGAGCTCAAAAAACTATTACTGCTAGACCACGAAAGATGTCTCAGACATCTAAAAACTTTTTACTATTTATTCAGCAATACGGCCGGAAAACAACTAGCGAGACAGATAAAAATAAAACAAGCCAAAGCAAGAATAGCGTACATGAAAAATCTCTGCACAGGAACACCCTAAAGATATAGCAAACATTTTTTAAAAATACTACAGCTCCCTATACAATTTAAATTTGGATCCTAACACTCCCCAACCATCTCCAGAAAAAAATAAAACTATTTCTAGACTCAGTCAAATTACCCTCCACTAACCCAGAACAATTAGAATTCCTAAACTCCTCTTTCACAACCAAAGAACTCACGTCAGTACTAAATTTGTTAGCAATAACTAAAACTCCAGGTCCAGACGGACTATCAGCAGAATATTACCGCTCTTTCAAGGAAATACTTATACCTCCTCTCTTAGAAATATACAATAGCTCAGCATCCACAGGAACCCTCCCTAAAGAAATGCTTAAGGCCATTATAATAACATTACCTAAACCAGGTAAAGACCCAGACTCCCCGCAAAATTTCAGACCAATCTCCCTATTAAACACGGACCTTAAAATATACGCCAAATTAATCGCCAATAGACTAGCCACAATAACACCCAACTAATAGCACAAAACCAAGCAGGATTTGTATTAAACAGACCAGCCCCTGATGGTATCAGAAACATTTTGAATTTGCACAGAATAGCAGAAAATAGTAAAACACCTGCAGCCTTTTTGGCTCTTGACGCTGAAAAGGCCTTTGATAGGGTCCACTGGGGATATATGAAAGCTACCCTAGCCAAATTCAGAATCACAGGTTTTATTCATTCTGCTATTTCAGCCCTCTACACAAATCCCTCAGCGCAAATATTCACAGCTTCAGTCCTATCAGAAGAGTTCCCCATCTCAATTGGCACCCGTCAGGGATGCCCACTTTCACCGTTGATTTTCACCCAGCAATAAGGGAATCCCCCAAGATATCCGGTATAAAAGCAGCAGGAACCTCCTACTCTCTAGGACTCTTCGCAGATGATGTTATTCTCACCCTTTCCAACCTAGAACAATCCATTCCAGCTGTCAATGAGATCATTGAAATATTCGGAAATATCTCCTATTACAAGATCAACATATCCAAATGTCAGGCGTTACCCATAAATCTTAATAAAAAGAATAGAGGCAAAATGCAAGCTATCTTCCCATGCAACTGGGATTCCACAGAAATTCAATACCTGGGAATTCATATACCTAATAAATCGGCATACCTACAGTATATGAAGCCAACCACAAGAAACTCTTAAAATCCGTTCAAACCGAACTTGCCCAATTAAGCAAACAAAAACTATCCTGGCTAGGTCGTATAGCAACATTTAAGATGGTAAATCTACCAAAGATACTACATATCTTTAGAACAGTACCTATACCTGTCCCAAATTCCTTTTTTACCACACTGAATTCATTCCTTAAATCACTCATCTGGAAAGGTACAAGGCCCCGCATAGCTTTCTACAGACGCTAGACTTGGTCATTGTCTCTATTGAGAAGGACATTTGGGAACTGTACAACAATTATGTGGTTTCCAAGGGAGGTACATCTCGTATATACTTCATGCTACAAAAGGAAGCCCCTATGAAACGCACTGCTGCCATAAAAAAATGGGAAAGCCTACACGGAACAACAATGGTTGAGCGCAACTAAACATAGTATGAGGGCAACCCATTGTGTTCTGCACTGGGAGAATATCTTGAAAATAACTTATAGATGGTACTTAACCCCAATTCGTCTGGCACACATGCATTCAGAGGTTTCTACAGATTGTTGACGCAACTGCAGGCAAAAAGGCAACATCCTCCATATCCTTTGGCATTGCAAATCAATAACAAGCTGGCAAGCTACATTTAGGCTAATTTCCCAAGTCACTGGCTGCATAATACAAGCTTCCCCAGACTTGGCTCTCCTAGGCCTAAATCTAGAGAAACTTCCCCCAGATCTAAGACAAGTAACCACACACATTCTAATAGCAGCCAGACTAACAATCATGAGTAAATGGAAAAAAGATCTAGCCCCTACTATAGAAGAAACCATATCTAGAGTGAGACTTCAATGATCATATGAACACTCTTTTGCCAAAGTACATGGAAATGTTGAGAGATTCCACCAAAACTGGAATACTTAGCCTTGAATATATAAACTATAAGAGGTGACAGAGTCATAAAATGGAGATACAAATAAGAAGGACACAATCAATAATAGGAGCAATGGGAGGTATGGATAGGTTAGTTGAATTTTTTAATGTTACTCTGGTAGACATTCCAAATAACTTTTTGTTCTTAACAGAGTAGTGCCGCACTTAGAAATAAAAGGTCACTGCACGTGCATCAAGCCTGTCCACAGTGTGTACCCAATGGGGTGGCAGGCTCCTCCCAGTGAGAGTGGGAAGCTAGTATTGGTCTATTAAGATCATCATACCGTGTCAATTGAACATATGTTATATTTTATTGGAAGTTTATGCCTCTTGTCCTTGGATAACCTTAATTGCATAAGTTCATTTTGTATCTGTGAGAACTCTTGTCTTCTTGTATTGAATTTCTTATTCTCAATAAAAATGTAATGTTTTAAAAAAAAAAAGAATAAAGTCCACAGGCTGCAATGCCAAAACAATATAATACAATAAATGAATTAATAGTTAACATCAAAAGTCCATGCACGATCTGATCCCAACACCAAGATAGATGTGATTTGGAGTGTAGATATTACTGCTTTTCTTTCCACCCATGTTCTTACAAGTAAGACATGGCCACTCACCGAACACTCATGACCCCTTAGGTTACAGGAGGTCATACAGCGCTTTGTGGAAACACAATGTTCCAAAGTCGTTAATGGTAGGTCCAGTGGTGTCTTCAGTAAGAAGCAGTGGGGTATGAGAATGACTCCGCAGTAGACATGGAATAAAATCTCATAGTGTAGTATTTATTGTGTATGGTTGAGGTGATTGTAGCCGTATTAGTGCAATTGTGCCAAAGAAAAATGAGTACCGTCCGTGATACTTTTTTTATTTGCACTAACATACAATTTTTCAGGACAAGCTTTCGGGGTATCTCCCTTCTTCAAGGTCCATGCAGTGCACTGGAGTAAGCAATTTTGATTTTAATTGTGATTGTTTTGACTTTGACTATAATAAGTATGGGCTAAAATAGGGGATTTGTTATTCCAAGCAGTGGAACAAAACTGTGCCTAATCCACCATGATGGTGTAGCTATCAAAACACACACATTTCCTTTAACTATAAATAACATCCGGTCCTGGTATTGCGTCACTTCCTGAAGAAGCTGATTCTAGCGAAATGGACGTAGAAGTCATTGCAGTTCCAGGTTCCATAGCACCCAAACAAGCTCCCCATCCAAATAGAGGCTTGGCATGCACGCTGCAGCCGGAGGAGTAGCTGAGACCCATACGCCATTGTTACCTGTTGCTGGGATAGGCACAACAATATGTGAGTGTAACTATTGCTGCTATCTTGCTTTTGCTAATTTTAAAAAATATATAATACACTATGAGATTTTATTCCATGTCTCCTGCGGAGTCATTCTCATACCTCACAGCTTCTTACTGAAGACACCACCAGACCATTGTGTTTCCTCAAAGCGCTGTATGACCTCCTGTAACCTAAGGGGTCATGAGTGCTCAGCATAGGTGTGCACACAGGGTGTGCCTGGGCATGCCCTAATCACCCCGACCGTGTTAGTGTTAGTGTAGCTGCATGCCAGCCCTCCCTTGGGCTGCTGTGAAAATGCTGCATTTGAAGAGAGTGGGTATGCTGCCTTTGAAACACTGAGTAGATCGTGAGACTTTCCAGAGCCACTGAGTCTGTGAAACTGTCATGTAATGTAAAAGCTTGCAGGGAGAGAGATCACCTGTCAAAATTCAGCGGTGATGTCAGGGGTGGGCGGGACCAAACAAGCTGTCAAACACAAGCCAATGGGATGGGGTCTGGATGGGCCACTACGTGTATATAGATCCACCCCCTTTCTTCAGCAGCCCAATCATTGGCTGGTGTTTGATAGCTGGTAGGCCCCGCCCATCCCCGAAATCAAGGCTAACTTTTGACAGGTGATCTCTCTCCCTGTAAGCTGTTACATTACTAGACAATTTCACAGACTCAGCGGCTCTGGCAAGCCTCACAATTTACTCAATGTGAAACGCCCCTTCACCTCTGTCAGTGCCCATTAGTGCTTTATCAGTGCCAAATAGGGCCACCTGTCAGGGCCAATCAGTGCCACCTGTCAGTGCCTTTCAGTGCCACCTGTCAGTGACTTTCAGTGCCAATCAGTGCCACCTGTCAGTTGCTTTCAGTGCCAATCAGTGCCACATGTCAGTGCCTTTCAGTGCCAATCAGTGGCACCTGTCAGTGCCAATCAGTGGCACCTGTCAGTGCCAATCAGTGGCACCTGTCAGTGCCTTTCAGTGCCAATCAGTGTGACCTGTCAATGCCTTTCAGTGCCATCTGTCAGTGCCAATCCGTGCCACCTGTCAGTGCCAATCTGTGCCACCTGTCAGTGTTCATCAGTGCTGCCTATCAGTGCACATCAGTGCTGCCTATGATTGCCAATCGGTGCCATCAGTGCCAATCAGTGATGCCTATCAGTGCCAACCAATGCCACCTGTGAGTACCAATCAGTGCTGCCAATCACTGCCACCTGCTATCAGTGCCAACCAATGCCCCCTATGATTGCCCATCAGTGCTGCCAATCAGTGCCACCTATCAGTTCCCATCAGTGCTGCCTATCAGTGTTGCCTATGAGTGCCAATCAGTGCTGTCAATCAGCACCACCTGTCAGTGAACATCAGTGCTGCCTATCAGTGCCAATCAGTGGCCATCAGTGCTGCCTATCAATGCCCATCATTGCTGCCTATCAGTGCCAATCAGTACTGCCTATTAGTGCCCATGAGTGCTGTCAATCAGTGCCAACCAATGCCACCTATCAGTGCTTCCAATCAGTGCCACTTATCAGTGCCAATCAGTGCCCATCACTGCTGCCTATCAATGCCCATCAGTGCTGCCTATCAGTGCCACCTATCAATGCCCATCAGTGCTGCCAATCAATGCCCATCAGTGCTGCCTATCAATGCCTATCAGTGTCCATCAGTGTTGCCTATCAGTGCCAAT
This sequence comes from Glandirana rugosa, assembly GCA_018402905.1. Taxonomy (NCBI): domain Eukaryota; kingdom Metazoa; phylum Chordata; class Amphibia; order Anura; family Ranidae; genus Glandirana; species Glandirana rugosa. The sequence goes on along the minus strand of BLSH010258084.1, from coordinate 240,087 downwards.
CAGTGCCCATCACTGCTGTCTATCAATATCAATCAGTGCCCATCAGTGCTGCCATTCAGTGCCCATCAGTGCTGCCTATCAGTGCCCATCGGTGCTGCCAATCAGTGCCCATCAGTGCACTGAGTGCAGTGATGGGGAGATGAACTCAGCAGCCAGGCACATTGTCCTGGTGGGCACAACTGAAATCTGTTGATGTTTATTAATTCCACATGCCACTCTTTAGTATAATAGGTAATCACCACACTACTATTTACAATAAACTACTGGAGGTAAAATAAAAAAGTGTCAGTAAAAGGCTTGCTGCTAAGCACTGTTATGTATTCCCACACAGCAAAAAAAAGTGCAGTGCTAACTTACTGATCAATAACTTAACAATAATGGTGGAGCCCTCTATAGTATGGAAATTTCAATAAACTTCAATATTACCACAGTACCGGTCTCTGTGATATGTAACATCACATATAATACACATCACTCTGAAAATAAGACATACAAATGAAACTTAGCAGGGATGGCGGAAACCCCTTCAATAGATATTTGCCATACAGATTAGCTTCAATTGCAATAATTCCAGTTATATGTGATTTCACATGTAATACACATCAAAAGGAGAAGACATACATTTTTTTAAAACGTAGCAGGGACGGTGGAAACCCCTCTACAGAAAATTGCAATACAAATTAACTTCAAGTGCAACAACTTTGGGAGGGAGTTGGGAGGTTCACACCATTATCGCATTTTGGAATTTTTATTTTTAGATTTTTACACTTAATTCTATATGTTTTAGTTACTATTATAATGTGAATTATTGCACTTGAAGTTAATTTTTCACCCCCCTGCTAAGTTCATGTCTTTATGGACTTTGCTTTTGTTGCTACTGGTGTGCAGTCATGTTGGAACAGGAAGGGGCCCTCCCCAAACTGTTCCCACAAAGTTGGGAGCATGAAATTGTCCAAAATGTTTTGGTATGCTGACGCCTTAAGAGTTCCCTTCACCCCTGAGAAACAACACCACACCATAATCCCCCCTCCACCAAATGATTTAGACCAGTGCACAAAGCAAGGTCCATAAAGACATGCATGAGTGAGTTTTGGGTTGAGGAACTTGACTGACCTGCACAGATTCCTGACCTCAACCCGATAGAACACCTTTGGGATGAATTAGAGCGGAGACTGCGAGCCAGGTCTTCTCGTCCAACATCAGTGCCTGACCTCACAAATGCACTTCTGGAAGAATGGTCAAACTTTCCTATACACACACTCCAAAACCTTGTGGACAGCCTTCCCAGAAGAGTTGAAGCTGTTATAGCCACAAAGGGTGGGCCAGCTCAATATTGAACCCTACAGACTAAGGCTGGAAGGTGTGGGACGTTTTCCACTATTCTTTGGAGTCACTTCTCATGCCGAAACATTATTGATATTAACCACTTAACAACCGCCCTATAGACAAATGACGTCTACAGAGCGGTTGCTTAATTCTGGGAGGACGTCTATTGACGTCCTCCCAGAATCGCGCATCCCATGAC
>BLSH010258084.1:156375-208648 GCA_018402905.1 Glandirana rugosa | reverse complement strand
TCTGGCCGGGACATAACAGATCTCACTGATCCCAGTGACAGGGATCAGTAGATCGCGGGTCTCCTGGCATTTCAGATTTGCGCTGGAGCCGTACTTCGGCAATAGCGCGGATCTGGAGGGGTTAAGCAAGCATGCCCCTGTTCAACTGCAACAGGGCCCATGCAGGATGAGCCAAGCACATATGCATCAAACGCTGCCTCTATGCTGCTTCAGAACAGTAAAAACAAATAAGCTCCTGCAGATCAACCGTACATTATACTGGAGACCCAACTCCTTAAAAGTGCACCGATGCCCAGCCAAGAAGAAAATAACCCTTTAATAAGGACTCCAGCATTTTATCTGAAGGGTCCTTAACACCTGGGCATTATCAACAGGGCAGGTCAGGGATTTACTTAGGGATGTGACTGCTGCATGGACAACTGGTCCTCCCCCCCTTCTCAAAAAGCTTTCCTTCATAGGATATATCACAGAAAACTCTTTAGAAGGAATAAACAATCTGTCTGGGTGCACCCAGTCAGCATATATTACCCTCTAAAGCAGTGGTTCTCAACTCCGGTCCTCGGGACCCACCAGCAGGCCAGATTTTAAGTATTACCTTGGGGAGATGCAGACTAGAACACTGCAATCACTGAGCAGCGAATGATACCACCTGTGATGTATTTCAATTATCCTGCAAACCTGGCCTGTTGGGGGGTCCCAAGGACCGGAGTTGAGAACCACTGCTCTAAAGGAAAGGGTGCAAAGTGACCCCCTGCTCACCTTGTGGTGTTTTAATGACCCAAGGGAGGAATACACATTCACAGGACTCCGCTGGAGGTAACCTAAATGCTGCACGTACCTTTCATGTAAGTGCCTGGATCAGAAGACTCAGAGATTGAGAGGCAGGTGTCCTTGGGGATTCTTCTGGCTCAGACTCTCTCAGACTCTCTAAAGCAGAAGAATTGGCCAGATCCCCTGTAGCTATCTCCTCTCCCCCATCAACCCATTCTCACTCCAGAATTGGAGGGTTAGGTGGAAGGAGACCTGTCATGCTTCTCACCCAGTGTGGTAAAAGCAATCATACCAGCAATCCTGGCTTCTAAGCCCAGCAAGGTCATCTTTAGTAACAAACTGTGAGCAAACAGATGAGGGGGTCAGCTACCATACCAGATTGGTGCAGCTGCTCAGATTGCCTGGTCGCTTCTGGTCTCTCAGGGGAAGCAATGGCAGCAGGGGCTGAAGTTAACATACCTGTGCCTCTAGCTTTATTACAGGAAGTGGTGCTTTCCCTAGTGTGCTTCTTGGAAGCCCTGGCTGCTAGTGTATGCACTACTTAGCCCACCGCCCCCAACTCAGCTTCCTGCCCAGCCCCACTCAGCTGCCCACCCTCAGACTCATGTGCCACCAGGAGGTTTTTTAGCCTGGTCCCCAGCACTGTCCACCCGCCACCTCGCGCTGCAGAAGCTTCATGACTGCTTCTGGTGATCTCCGATGCCTGTCCATTCACTTACATCGTGAAAAGACAGGCTAGTACTGGCACAGGCTCCCCCTGGTGGCAGCTTCACAGGAACTGCAGGCAAGACCCAAAAAAGACTGTAGCCTTTCTAACCGAGTCCTCTGGTGGTGAGAAAAAAAGATGTGCAGGCAAAAGGAGGGAAATTTAAAACAAACTTTTTCCTATGTTTGCAGGAAGCCAGCCAGGTTCAGTAACATTATCCCCATTAGGGATTACTCACTATTCCCGCTACAGGGCCTGGAGGAGACTGCAGGCCCAACCTTCACCCATCACGGTGGACTTTGTCTCAAGGTCCTTCAAGGACCTGGTACCCTATAGTATGAGGGTCTACTCCCTTGGACCTGTACAGCACCCTGCAAGAGTACCTTGGTTTTGGAATCCCAGGCTTTCCTGTACGCAGCGTCCAGTGCCACATGTGGTTGCATTCCAGGCAAAACTTCGCAATATTCTTCTGTCTTCTTAGCGAGGCCCAGGTACCATTTATCTTAGTTTTAATAGGCATTTGAAATGGATCTGGTACGAAGGCTGTCCTTGATTCTAAAAAGAGCCAGTGTGGGAACCAGCATAGAAGCTCCACAGAGCTCTAGAAGTGACCATCCACCTTCAAGATACTGGCAAAAAAACTTGAAGTGCTCACGGTATGGGAGGGGTTATATAGGAGGGGGAACTTCCTGTTTTTGTTTTGCTTTGCCAATGTCCATTCACCTATAGGTGGCGTATAACCCAGTATGTATAGAATATATAGCCTGCTCTATGTCCCGTGATGTCAGAGAAAGAAAACTGTATTTAATTGGAACACTATACCAAACCAAGCTACTGAAAGGCCAGGATATGCAGAATTACATAAGGTACACCTTGGAAATGGCTAAATGGCTTACCAGAAAGTTATGAAACGCTTGTCTCAGTACTTCATGCGCATCCAGATGATGAACTGACATTGGAATATGCTAAAGGCAGGCTTGTGGATGAACAAATGTAATAGAGAAAGCAATAATAGTAACGGTGCTTCTGTTGCAGAGTCTGCTTTAACCACTTCACCCCCGGAAGAATTTCCCAGTTTAGGACCAGAGAACTTTTTGCGAATCGGCGCTGCGTCGCTTTAACTGACAATTGCGTATTCGTGCGACATTGTACCCAAACAAAATTTGCGTCCTTTTTTCCCCACAAATAGAGCTTTCTTTTGGTGGCATTTGATCACCTCTGCGTCATTTCTGATCACCGCTATAAACAAAAGAAGAGTGACCATTTTGCAAAAAAAAAACAAATTTCTTACTTTTTGCTAAAAATACAAATTAAAAAAAAATAAATAAAAAAACATTTTTTTTCACCGCTTTTGGCCGATTTATATTCTTCCTCATATTTGTGATAAAAAAAAATTGCAATCGGCGTTTATTGATTGGTTTGCGCAAAAGTGGCCGCGTTTACGTATGGTGAGAATTCACTTCTGGGGTTTTTATTTTTTTTTTTTTACTTTTTACTAGTAATGGCGGTGATCTGCGATTTTTAGCGGTACTGCGATATTGCAGCGGACATGTCAGACATTTTTGACACTTTTTTGGGACCATTGACATTTATACAGCGATCAGAAATTTAAATGTCCACTAATTACTGTATAAATGTCATTGGCAGTGAAGGGGTTAACTTGCAGGGTGTAGTGAAGGGGTTAACTATGTTCCCTGGGTGTATTCTAACTGTGGGGGGGGGGGGGGTTGGGCTACCACGGGCATGAGAGATCTAACTGATCCCAGTGACAGGGATCAGTAGATCACCCATGCCCGCACTGTCAGAATAGGGAACCGCCGTGTTTACATGGGCGGTTCCCCGTTCTTTGCCTGTGGCACACTCCTCAGCGGCCATTCGCAGATCGCCGTCTTTTTACGGCGATTCGCGCCCAGTGTCCGCCATAAATAGACGGTAGGCAGTGTGGAACTGGTTAAAGAGGAGCTCCAGTCTGTAAAAAAAAAATTGAAAGTCAGCAGCTACAAATACTGTAGCTGCTGACTTTTAATATAAGGACACTTACCTGTCCAGGGATTCTGCGATGTCGGCACCCCTAGCCGATTCATCAATAAACTTCGGGAGCAGGCGTGGGCATCAGTAGTAAGGGGAACAGGAAGTGAAGCCTTGCAGCTTCACAGCCTGGTTCCTACTGCACTTGCGCAAGTTGCACTGCGCTTTCTGAATGGTCCTGCCATCTTCTGGGACCTCTGTGTGTCCCAGAAGGCAGCAGGGGAAATTAGGATGGAAAGGAAAGGAGGATGGGCCGGAAATGTTGTAGATCGCCATGTGGTGATCTTACCCATAATTGAGAGTGGATAAAGTTCACAAATAGAAGACTGCGCTGGACTGAATCCCTTGATTAGGGATATGTACATATGAAGTTGCGGGTGGGTGCCTGACACCCAATATCTCTGGTTGGCAGGGTATGGGAACTCTGATGATGAGCCCTCTGGCGGGGCCTGGGCTGCTATCCCTGGAAACGGCTACAAGCGTCGTTTCACATTAGCGGTCAGAGGGTAAGGGCACCGTGCCCTTTGATGACCTCAGTTATGACGAAACATGTCGGCCGGTTCTACGCACTGATGATACCGCGTCCCGCGTGACCCGGAAGCACGGGCAACATACACGCGGTAGCCGGCTGGATGTTTTCTAACCTATATGCGCATTGTAATTGGACAAATTGTGAGTAGCCATTTGGCAATTTTTATATCGAATTAAAGTATCTGCAGTTTTACACTATTGGAGCCTTTTCTTACTTATATATGCCCGGGTGATTCGTATGTACAGGATTAACTAAATATCTATACCTTCCTATCATCCTTACACCATCTGCCCACAGAGGCTGTCTGCCTGCAAGTTGGGCCTGCCTAGAGATAGGAGACCAACTGGCTCTGGTAAGAGTTTAAATGTTCTGAGTGTTGGGTGACACAGAAACTGCATCCTGTTCTTTTCTGCACCTAGTGCAGGAGTCTGTCATTCATTACACTTCGGGACTATTGGAACTTAGTGGACTTTATATTTTTGGGCTGATTTAACTCTGCCTACATAACCTTCGACCATATGTTTTTTACGCTATCACTTTCATAATTGGTGGTTTATAGATTTTTACTGTCTATATTATATTGGCATTATTCACTTATATTTGTTGCTGTATGCACTGGCACTATGAGGAAGTGCTATTTGCATACCATATAGAATATATATTAATTTATATATTTCTTTGTACATGCACTTTCATTTTTATTGGTTTTGGTTGCGCTGTTTTTAGTTATTTTATGCTAACCTATACCTGGGGGGGTGGGAGTGGGATATTTGGCACTCTGATACCCTGGAGGAATTCACCAGCCACATCCTGTGCTGGTACCGCTTTATTGATGATATTTTTATTATTTGGACAGGCACAGAGCATGGCCTCCTTAGGTTTGTTGAACTTATTAACGCCAACGACTTCAACCTTAAATTTACTCTATTATATCACCACCAAAGTGCAGCCTTTTTAGATTTAGAAATCTGCATTGACCAGGATTCATGTCTAGCAACCAATTTATACCATAAGGAGACAGCAGGTAACACCCTACTACATGCAGATAGTGCCCATCCCCCTGTGTTGATACGCAGCATCCCATATGCCCAATATGTTAGGCTTAAAAGGAATTGTACACATCCTGAGGAATTTAAAGTGCAGGCAGACAAACTACAATGAAGACTTTTGAAAAGAGGATAGCAAGACACTATTGCGCAAAGCATTCAATCGGGGTCAGGCACAAGATAGACAGACACTCCTATATAAACCCTCCAGTCGCAACCAGGCCTCTACCACTAAACTTGTGACGCAGTTCTCTTCCCAGCACTATGAACTGTGCACAATAGTGGAGAGACACTGGCACATTTTACTACAGGACCCCATAATGTCTAAATACATTAGGGACATTTTTCAACGAGCACCATCCATTAGGAATCAACTGACTTCTAGCCACTATTTGTCCATTTCTGAACAGAATGACTTACCAAATGGTATATTTAGGTGCAACAAATGTGACACATGTTCGTGGATCAATGAAGGCACAGAATTCACCCTACCCAATGCCCAGATACATAGGCCTAGAGGGCACATACATTGCAAAACACAGGGGGTCATTTATCTTATGACCTGCCTGTGCGGGGCCTTCTATGTGGGCAAAACTATCAGACCATTCAAGAAACATATTCACGATCATGTGTACTACTTGTCGAACAGGAAAATGATCACCCTGGTCAGTCGCCACCTTGACATGTACCATGACTTTGATACCTCTGTAGTACCTTTCATAGCCCTTGAGAGGGTGATGCAGGACCCCAGGGGAGGAAATGGGGACTGTACTATACTCCAAAGAGAAACCCTTTGGATTGAAAGACTCAACGCAGTCCATGTGCCAGGACTCAATGAAGTATGCTCCTATAGTCCCTTCCTTTAAAACAGGTAACCCCGGTATATTGCTAGTTCCGGGGCCCCATTAATTCCTAAGCCTTGGTAGTGATGTTCCCTGCATTCTTTTTATTTATTATAAATTAAACTATACTAGGATATTCCTTAATATCTAAAACAAACCCCTAGACCTTGTAGTGATGTCCTCTACATCCCCTATATTAAACTACAGAGCAAATGATACTTTGATACTCTTCAAAATCTAAAACAAATATATGGTAGGAATAACATCTATCAACATTTGGGAATATAGACAATCCCAAAGTTGTCCCATCTTGGGGGGCTTCAATTGATTTTCCCTCAGGACTAGAGTTGTTGTATATATGCTTTAAACTTTGGGTACAAACATGTCTAATATGTATAATTATTTACTTTTTTTTATGCTTTTCGGTTCCAGTAGGTGGACAGACCTGGAGGTCATGAGGGAGCCTTAGCGCGGCATTGCATTGTCCCCTATCACATATGCCCACTATCGCCACCAAGTGGTGGCTATGGTTGAGGGATTGGATGTGCAGCTGAAAGCACCGTGACCATCCACCAGCCATCCCCTGGTCTGGGGTTGCTCACGGCGCTCCTGGGAGTCCTGTGGGGTGGCTGAGTGGACATGGGGGAACATTCACGCTGTTCCCCCTCCTCCCATCCCTCTGCGGGCCTCGGGATCCCCCCCCCCTCTGGTCACTTTGCACACACTGGTTGTGGTGATGACCGTGGAGGGGAGGGCACTGACAGGGTAGGATGCGCTCTGATTGGTGACACACCTACATAAGTAGACACAGCTGAGCGGATAATCCCGCCAGCTGTCTAGCAGGAGAGACACTTGTGAAACATAGAGGAGGTGAGCAGCGCCCACTATCAATGTAGTGTGGTATGCTGTACTTTGTTATATTTGGCTCTTAATGGGCGCCTATATATATCTCCTATTGTTTAGGAATTTGGGTTATAAGTACCCCAGTGGCACTATTGAGTGCCGGAGTGCGGTCTTAGGAACTGTATCACCACTGGGATATTATATATGGTTAACTGCCGCCTGTATCATATCACACCAACATTGGCAGATTGGAGTATACATTAACGTTGTCAATATCGAGCTGAACCCCATACTATTACTCTGAAAGAACAACAATGGGTCTCCTTCACAACTACTTTTCTTCTATAACCCTGCTTGTTTGTGAGTATTGCAGGCTTTATTGGCACAGCCTGAGTATTATAAGTAGTTGTAGAATTGAGTAGATATCTGTATATACCACTGATTGTTTAATTATTACCTAGGTGTATCCTCACATTGATCGGTCTCCTTTATAACCACATACCCTCTATAGCCCTGATTACTTGTGATTATTGCAGGCTTTATTGATATGGTCCAAGTACTATAAGTAGCTATACAGTTGAGTAGATTCCTATATATACCAATGAATGTTCAATTATTATCTAGGTGTGTCCCCACATCCTTCATGTAGGGGCGGTGCTCTGCACGTCTGGGGCTTTTTCCTCAGTCCATCCTCCATATGGGTCTCCCCTGATGCACGTTACAGACATATGGAATTGTATGTATATTTATATGTGTTAAGCACATTCAAGATCCACATTTTATGCTTGTTTCTTGATCTTTATGTCTATTTGTAATATGGTTGGACAAATGACTATGCCTCTACTGCATGTAGTGATATGTTGCCCTATGCTTACTTTTCATAGGATTTTATGGTACTAATCACCCTTGGTTCTCCTGAGGAAGCGTCGTCGACGCAAAGCATGTAGAGATTGTATCAAGCAACTGAACATATCTATGCTGGTGGACATTTGCTGGAGCTTCCGCCTTTGGATCCCCCGTGGGCTTACCACGTTTCATGGGCTTTCTTCTCCCTGCCCCCCTTCTCTGTTATAGTGACTATGGTACCATCGGTAATGGTGTTATTTCCTACTATTGGCTATGCCACTATATTGATTGAGGGTCGTGGGGATAGGGATCTGAGTGGTGGTGTTCTGGCGTGATGCCCACCACCATGGGATTATATACCCTTGGGTGATCTATATGTTGGCTTTTACTATGTTTTTTAATACTTTTGAATAAAGCATATACTTTTTATATATCTAAGTTTTTTGCCTGGATCTTTCAACTACAGTGCCTCTAAAGTCCCAATTTTTCCAATTGGAAACTTCCAGTACTCTCCTGTCATTTTTGGGATGTGGCACTAGATGTACTTACACTTTGGTCCATGTAAGTCACATCGTGAGGACCGTAAACCTGTTATTTTCACTCTGTTAGAGGAACATCGGTCCCCGAGGTGCCAGCCAGTGCTGATAATCAGTGCCCTCCAATGCTGCAAATTCATGCCCACTAGCGCAATCAGTGCCCATCAGTACTGCTAGTCAGTGCCCACTAGTGCCACCTATTAATGCCCATCAGTGCTGCCAATCAGTACCCATCAGTGCCTCCTGATCAGTGCCACCTATCAGTGCCACCTCTCCATGCCACCTATCAGTGCAGCCTCATCAGTAGGGATGGGCTGAACTGACCCCTGTTCCATTTGCACCAGAACGTCTGAACACAGCGAAAGTTTGGACCCGAATAAGGAACCCCATTTACATCAATGGGACCCGAACTTCAAAAATAAAAAGTGCCCATTTTGAAGGCTTACATGCAAGTAATTGTGAATACAATGGGTATAGGATTCTGGGTCCTGCCCTGGGGGACATCATCAATGAAAAAAAAGTTTTTGAAAAACGTAATTTTTAAATGAGCAGTGATTTTTTGATTATTAAAGTGAAAGCATAAAAATGAAAAAATACTCTTGATCTATATTTGCCGAATATATTGCACTGTTTATATACTTTCAATAAAAACTTTTTCTAAAGGAAAAAAAAAAAAAAAAGAAAGAAACTCAGGCCTTATGTAGAGCCAACTTATGCAATTTGCAAATAATAAATGATTCCTTGTAAATCATAAAAAAAAAAAAAAAAAAAAAAATGAAAAAAAAAAAAAACTTCCAATATAGTGCCTGGAAGGTCCCCTTAGTCTACCTGTAAATAGCAGATCTGTACCATGTGTAGAAACTGCTGCAGCAGTAATTGCATTTATAGAGCCAAAAAAAAGAAATGTTCCCTGCAAGCTGCCTTTATTTTGCTTAGCAACAGCTGGGGAGCCAGTGTGTATGATGAGGCCACAATGTAGTGCACAGGGAACAAGATTAGAGATTTTTTTGATAAATTCTGGTGTCACTTTGACTTTGTATAGAAGTAACGGATGTGTAAAAATTGGGCTTTGGGTGTCGGTGGTGCCTTCACACCATAACCCTATAGAGGTGCTCTTCATGAAGACAAGAATTGGCCTTTCTGTAAAAAAAAAAATTCAATGATATGCACCTGTCAAACAGGTGCAGAAAAATTGGTCTTTGGGTGTCGCTGGCGCCTTCCCACCGTAACCCTATGTAGGTACTCTGGATGAAAGAAAGAATTGACCTTGCTGTAAAATCTGCTGCAGATGTGCTGAAAAGGGGCAGACAGCTGAGCTTTGAGAAGTGGGCCGAGAGATAACAGTTGCAGAATGTAATATAATAGGGTGGCTGCTCTCTACTCTTTATTGATGTCGGCCTCCTTGGGGTTGTGCCGCCTCATCTTCAGTTTCCTCCTCTGCTCTATCGGGCACCCAAGTCGCATCAGTGACCTCATCATCCTCTCCATCTCCTCCATCTTCATCATCATCATTACCACTAAAGATTTTAAATTTGGCAATATGCTGCGGCTGGGGGAACATGAATGCCAATTTGTCTACCAGTGTTCTCCCCTCTCTCTAGGCTCATGTTCCTGTCATCCCCAACATCTGAATCCAGTAATGTCTGGGGCCTCATCAAGGAGCAAGTGGCTGACGCGGTGGTCAAATAATTCAGCTGACTCCTCCTCCATGGCTGATGTTGGGGCTATTGCAGGACTAGATGTGGACAAGGAGGCAGGTTTATCCATTCTGGCAACTGCAGGGGACTGCACACTTGTCTCTGCTTGCGTGACAGAGGATGATGATGAAGGTTTAGTAAGCCAGTCCACCACCTCCTTTGCATGCTGTGGCTGGATAGCACAGGCAAACTCACTAAACAGAGGAAATGATGCCCTGCCTGAGCACTAACCACCATGTCCACCTTTGCCTGTGGACTCATTTGTTGCTGGCCCCCTTACAGTGCCAAGGGAATGTCTGCCTCTCTTTCTTGTCCTCCCAGACATTATTGGGAGGGGGGGGGTGCTTATTAGCAAATGTTAAGAAGAAGTGGAAATGTATTTAGATGCACTTTAATCAATGCAAGGTGGTGTTTGGTGCACTTTTACATAGTTACATAGTTAGTCAGGTTGAAAAAAGGCACAAGCCCATCTAGTTCAACCAAAAAAAAAAAAAAAATATATATATATCCATACAATCCTTCACCCACAGTTGATCCAGAGGAAGGTAAAAAACCCCAGCAAGCATGATCCAATTTGCTATAACAGGGAAAAAAATTCTTTACTGATCCCCTGAGAGGCAATCGGATACACACTGGATCAACTTTACCTAAAAATGTTAGTACCCAGTTATATTATTTACATTAAGGAAAGAATCCAGGCCTTTTTTAAAGCAATCAACCGTGCTGGCCAAAACCACCTCTGGAGGGAGTCTATTCCACATTTTCACAGCTCTTACTGTGAAGAAACCTTTACGTATTTGTCGATGAAATCGTTTTTCCTCTAGACGTAAAGAGTGCCCCCTTGTCCTTTGTGATGAACTTAACCACCTCGCGTCCGCGCCATAGCCGAATGACGGCTACAGCGCGGCTCTAAAATGCCGGGAGGCCGTCAATAGACATCCTCCCCTTCAGCTCGCGCTGGGCGCGCTCCCGCCGCCGCATGCTGCGTGAGCGTGCCCGCGGGTCGGGCGGACCCTATGTCTGCCGGAGACTCGCAATCTCCTCACACAGAGCCGCAACGGGGAACCGCTGATGTAAACACGGCGGTTTCCCGTTCTGTGAGGGGGGGCATGCCAGATCTACTGATCCCTGTCACTGGGATCAGTTAGATCTGTCATGCCCCTGCCAACCCCACCCCCCCACAGTTAGAACACACCCAGGGAAAACAGTTAACCCCTTCACTGCCTGCGCTGCAATATCGCAGTCCCAATAAAAATCGCAGATCGCCGCCATTACCAGTAAAAAAATAAAAATAAATGAAAACGCCATAAACCAATGTCAATAGTTTGTAGATGTGATTACTTTTGCGCAACCCAATCAATATACGCCGATTGCGAATATATATCGGCCTAACTGATGGATACATTTTTTTTTTTATTTTTGGATATTTATTATAGCAAAAAGTAAAAAATATTGTTCTTTTTTCAAAATCTTCGCTCTTTATTTGTTTATAGCGCAAAAAATAAAAAACGCAGAGGTGATCAAATACCACCAAAAGAAAGCTCTATTTGTGGGATAAAAAGGACGCCAATTTTGTTTGGGTACAATGCCGCCTGACCGCGCAATTGTCATTCAAATAGTGACAGCGCTGAAAACTGAAAACTGGTCCAGGCAGGAGAGGGGTTTAAGTGCCCAGTAAGGAAGTGGTTAAAGTAAATAACTCAACACCAAGTTCACTATATGGACCACTTACATAGTTGTACATGTTGATCATATCCACCCTTAATCTCCTCTTCTCAAGAGAGAATGAATTCAGTTCCTCTAATCTTTCCTCATAGCTGAGCTCCTCCATGCCTCTTATTAATTTGGTTGCCCTTCTCTGCACTTTCTCCAGTTCCCCAATATCCTTTTTGAGAACTGGTGCCCAAAACTGAACTGCATATTCCAGATGAGGTCTTACTAATGATTTGTACAGGGGCAAAATAATGTCTCTATCTCTGGAGTTCATACCTCTCTTAATACAAGAAGGGATTTTGCTTGCTTTGGAAACCACAGCTTGGCATTGCATGCCATTATTAAGCTTATGATCTACCAAAACCTTTGGAATCCTAGTGGAAAACCTAGTGGATCCTTGGGATCCTAGTGGAAAACCTAGTGGAATCCTTTTCCACTATGGATTCCCCCAGTTGTACTCCCTCAGTATGCACGATGCATGCATATTCTTAGCCCCCAAATGCATAACTTTACATTTATCAATATTAAACCTCATTTGCCACATAGTCGCCCAATTAGACGGTGCATTGAGGTCTGCTTGTAAGTTGGAGACATCCTGTAAGGACGTTATTCCACTGCATAGCTTGGTGTCATCTGCAAACTCTGGAATGGTGCTTTTAATCCCAGACCCTATATAATTTATAAATATATTGAAAAGTAAGGTTCCCAACAACGAACCTTGGGGTACACCACTGATAACCTTAGACCATTCAGAATAAGAATCATTAACCACTACTCTCTGAATTTGGTCTTTTAGTCAGTTTTCTATCCATTTACAAACTGATCTTTCCAAGCCTGAAGACTTTACCTTACACATTAGCCCTGTGTAGGGAATGGTGTCAAATGCTTTTGCAAAATCTAAGTATACCACGTCCACAGCCTCTGTCCAAGGTTTTACTTACCTCCTCATATAAAGAAATCAGGTTTGTTTGACAATTTCTGTCTTTCATGAATCCATGCTGTCTGTTGCTTAAAACATTTTTTTCCAACAAGAACTCATCTATGTGGTCTATAATTACTTAGTTATAGTTATAGTTACAGGTCTATAGTTACTTGGTAAAGACTTTGATCCCTTTTTAAATATGGGCACCACATTAGCCCTACGCCAATCCAGTGGTACTATTCCAGTCAAAATTTAATCCCTAAAAATTACATACAATGGCTTTGAAATGACAGAGCTCAATTCCTTTAGGATCCGTGGATGGATGCCATTTGGTCCAGGTGCCTTATCTACCTATATTCTGTGTAAATACTTCTGGACCATTTCACTTTTGAGCCATTGCGGATCATTTGAAGCTGTGCCACTACCACCCCCATCATGGACATGAGCTCCCCCATGCTCCTTTGTATACACAGAGCTGAAGAAAGTATTTAATACGTTTGCCTTCTCTTTGTCCCCAGTCACGCACTCTATATTATTTTGTAAAGGGCCTACATGCTCAGACCTGACCTTTTTACTATTAATATATTTGAAGAATTTTTGGGGGTTTGTCCTACAATCTTTTGCATTCTGTCGTTCGTTGTGAATTTTTGCATCCTTGATTTCCTTTTTACATATTCTGTTATATTCTTTGAAACATTTAAAAGATGATAGTGTTCCCTCATTTTTATATTTTTTAAATGCTCTTTTCTTATCATTTATAACTTTTTTAACTTTGGCCATGAGCCACATAGGTTTTCTTTTTAGCCTTTTAAACTTATTGCCCATGGGAATATACTTTGCAGTGAGCTCGCATACAGTTTTTTTGAAAAAATTCCCATTTCTGTTCTGTGTTCATCAATGCCAATATTTCCTCCCAGTCTAAGTCCTGGAGAGCAGCCCTCATCTTTGTAAATTTGCTCTCTTAAAATTAAGTGTTTTATCTTTCCCGTATGTGTATGTTGCTTGCACTTTAATTTGAGTACTCACACTACACAGACACACGCCAGGGATACACTATAATATACTGCAATATAATGGGCCAAACATGCAGTGACGCACAAAACTATATGGAGTTAAATTGGTAGTAACACACACAGATCTAAATGCCGTTAAGCTGGCAGTAACGCACACAGAAGTAAATGGCGTTAAACTGGCAGTAATGCACACAGAAGTAAATGGCGTTAAACTGGCAGTAATGCACACAGAACTAAATGGTGTTAAACTAGCAGTAACGCACACAGAACTATATGGCGTTAAACTGGCAGTAATGCACACAGAACGAAATGGTGTTAAACTGGCAGTAACGCACACAGAAGTAGATGTTAAACTTGCAGTAACGCAAATCAAATAGACGGTGTTCAACCATCACTACACTGCTATCTGAACTGTCCCTACTCTAGCTATAAACTAATGTAAAGATTACTGACACGGTCTCACTACACTACACTGAAACTATCAGAGCTGTCCCTACTCTATCTATACACTAATGTAAAGATTAATGGCACGGTCTCACTACACTGAAACTATCTGAGCTGTCCCTACTCTACGTATACACTAATGCATCTATGAATGACAAGGTCTCACTACACTAAAGTGAAACTATCTGAGCTGTCCCTACTCTAGCTGCACACTATGCAAAGCTGAATGATGGTACTCCTCACTACACGTACACTATCCCTAGACTGATGCTAAACTAATATTCTACACTGACAATTGAAGCAAAATAGCACAGTTTAGCACACTAGCTAACTAATAGCACTGAAGAGAGCCCTGTTCTATCTCTCTCCAGCCGAAATCACACTGCAAATAGCTGCCATTGAAAGAATACTTTTATATTGTGGGGCAGGAATGAGCCATGATTTGATAAAGTCATGATGACAGTGTCCAATCATGACTCTGACAGTGCTCTGTGCCCTGATTGGCTGAAACTTTCACTGCTTCAGCCAATCAGGGCTTGCAAAGCATTGTTACGTGCCGCATTGCATTTTGGTCTTTTCGGGGGGGCGAACAAACGGTCGAATGTCCCGTTTGTTCGGATGTTCGGCGAACGACCGTACAGCAAAAGTTTGGCCCTAGCATAATGCGAACTTATGCTCAGGCCGAACCATTTGCCCATCCCTACTTATCAGTGCCTCCTGATCATCAGCGCAGCCTTTTCAGGTGCCTCATCTAAAGTCCCAATTTCCCCCTTTTTTGCACAAATATTCATTACTTCGGACAATTCGTAACTTCGGATAAATTCATATTCGTTATGTTCACTAATAGTCAAATTTGAAAGGAAATTCCAAAACCTATAATTTTATATTTTTGATGGAAGAAATTTCCAAATTTCCTGATTTTGGCATTTCTGAATTTTCGAATTTTTCTAAAATTACGAATTTATTTGATGTATTGAGGGGGAGAGGAATATATCAGATTTCCCATTTCCTGATGTCGGAAACTTTGCCTACACTCCGAGACTTGATATTGGTAAATGGTCCCTTTCAAGTAAATGACTGGCAGGCAAGGCAATTAAGACACTTTCTCCAGTCATTGAGAATCCCAGGAAACTCGGCTGGTGATTTATTACCGTTAGAAAAATATTGTGTGGAGAGAGGGAAGCTCAAAAATGTATACATGACTGATAACACCGACGGATGACTTTCGGTTACCATTTTTCCAAAAATGGGAAAAAGAATTAGGGAAGACATTAACAGAGGGTCAATGCACTAATATAATATATGCTATTTTCAACTCGTCAATGTGTACAAAAGTGCAAGAAACAAACTATAAGATCTTCTCACAGTCGTATCGAACCCCGGCCCAGCTCCATAGATATTATCCAGAGACATCCAATAGATACTGGCGGTGTCAAAGGGAAAAGGGGACATTTCTACATTTTTTTGGTCATAACATAAAACACCACCAAAGAAGATGAGATCGCGGTTGGTGGAAAAAAGATTGGAGCTGAGGAGACATCTTTCATCGTTGAGGTTTTAAACTATGGCTTTTATATGCAAGATGTTTTGTAAGTGCAACTTGTAAGGGGATCATTTGGGAATAAAAGGCTTTTTTATCTGGTACACTATGAGTCTCTCCCTTTTTATATCTCATTCAGTGGAGCTGTAAAGGATCACTGACGAACCGTGAACATAGAGAGCCAGCTGGGAATGAGCGGACCTGATTGGACCAAACAGATTCAGCTGCTGGTACGGACGTGCTGCGGGAGACATTCCAGAGGATTGCAGTCACAGCAGAGATCAGAGGTGCAACACCCAAAGAGGTTCAGTGAGTGCAGTGGGATGGGGGGACCGGAGTGCACACGCTGTTAACTGTCTCCACATCCAACCATATGACATTGGTTCAGAGATTTGGAGTGTGAGGGCACAAGCAGAGAATTTTTTCAACAAATATTAACTGGATTGGATATCCCCTCAATGGGAGGAACCCACATACAGATAGACTTATATTGACTGTCTTGCCAGTTGCATTTGTGGGACTTCTCACTAATTTGTTATTAGCGCTGCTTCACCTTAGATAGAGATATATATTATTTCATCATTCTTTGGTGGTGTTTTATGTTATATATGTTTACTAAAGTAGCTACTTTTAATTTTAAACTCAGAAGAAGCTAATAATTTAATATCGGTTTCCTCTATAAGCGCAGGATTTAGCGTTAAATTAGCATACTGTGTTTGTCTGGTTGGCCGCTTGGTAAAGAATTTTTTGGTCATGCCAGAGATTGAGGAACTACTGGGAAGAGATCCGTCGGATCTCTCAAAGGTTCTGTGATTTTGAGATACCAGAAGATCCAACCTATTTCTTGCTGAATGACGGTAAGATAGACACTTGATAACTGCAGCCAGAATGTGTATCCCTTTAAATTGGAAAAAAACGCATCCACCCTCGATCCAAATGTGGATAGAGAATGTGGAAGAAATGAATCAAATGGAGAACCTAGTTTGGACAGATAGGCAAAAGAGAGAGAAATATGAAAAAATATGGTCCCCCTGGAATACTTTAACGGAAACAGAGGAGGAGAGGGGCCTGGGCTTCGGTAGAGGGGGAGAGAGAGGGTTATTAGTTGGAGGGGGTTGGGATGATTGCCATTGTGGTGGCTCTCTCCCCCCTCCCCTTTTTTATTTTTTGTGGGAGGGATTTAATTTAGAATAGAGATATATGAAGTATATATAATATTATGGTAATATTGCGTATATAGACAGGCTGATGTATAAATAATCTACACTGTATATAATTACACAGATATGCCAACCTGATCTCTACCCCATGTATTCTTCGGGAAGAGGGAAGGAAATGTATTAATAAAGATTAAAGAGAAAGGAAGAAAAGAAAGGAAATGAGAAATACCACTATGATGAGACTAAACCAGCTTCTGGTATGAATATTAAGCTGAATTTCCTTGTTAATGGTAGTCTACTGATGTGGTAAAAACAAAAAAAAAATGCAGCCTGACCTGCGCCCATCAAATGCAGCTTGACCTGCACCCATCAAATGCAGCCTCACCTGCGCTGATCAAATGCAGCCTCACCTGGGCCAATCAATACAGCCTCACCTGTGCCTATCAAATACAGCCTCATCTGTGTCCATCAAATACAGCCTCACCAGCGCCACTCAATACAGCACCTGTGCCCATCAAATACAGCCTCACCAGCGCCAATCAATATAACCTCACCTGCGCCCATCAAATATAGTTTCACGACTTCCGGATCCGGCGCCACATGGTGAGGGAGTGAGTAGCGGCAGCTCCGGACCTCAGCTTTACAAAGGCGGCTACAGATCGGTCACGAGCGACCCCAGCACGGCTGGAAACCCCGCAGCAGCATCCCTGACAAGGAGCGGATGGACAGATTCGTCCTCCATGGCGGAGCTCCCGCCAGCGCACCGGCCAGACCCGACACCTCAGGTACGAGCGCACACGCGGCCAATATGGCGGACGGCCAAGACACCGCCGCGACCTCGCTTCTCCCGGCCGCCTCGCCTGTCCCTCCCTGGGAAGCCTCGGAGGCACAATTTGCGAGGCTAGCTCAATCAGTGGCTGCTCTCCTCTCCCCTACGATATCCGAAGCAGTGGAGAGAGCAGTGCAGGCGGGCATGGGGCAGCTGACAAAGGAGATAGCAGAGCACACTAAAAGACTGGGTGAGCTAGAGAGCCGCACTTCAGAAATCGAGGATGAGTTGCAATCCTCCCAAGCTACAGAACAGCGACTAGTGCATACCCAACAATACTTGCTAGAAAAAATTGACGACCTCGAAAATAGGATGAAAAGGAACAACCTTAGATTTATTGGTCTCCCTGAAACTTTCACCAACAATGCTTTGATGGACCTATGCGCCACTCGCATCCCCCAAGCCCTAGGCATTGCAGGAAGCTGCACCGTTGAGAGAGCACATCGCCTGGGCTCCCCCTCTAACGACCGCCGCTCCCCCCGCCCTGTAATTGCAAGATATCTGAACTATGCAGATAGAGTGGCAATTCTAAAGTCCTTTAGAAACGCTAAGTCCCTGCAAATTGAGGGTCATAAAATTTTAGTATTCGCGGACTACTCACAAGAGGTGTCCAAACGGTGCAAAGCCTTCCAACCAATATGCTCAACGCTCTTTCAAAAAGGCGGCAAATTCACTCTATCCTACCCAGCCACCCTGCGCCTCACTGACCAATCGGGCGAAACAAAGATCTTCACTCTCCCTGCGGAGGCTGAAAACTACCTCCAATCTCAGCTGCACATCCCCATGGAGACGCAGCAAGCGGGTAATCTTACCCCATCTCCTGGGAGCAGAGATTTACACAGCCCCCGGAAAGACTCTCCAAAGAGGCCCCGCTATGCTAATAAGACCAATCAGCAACCTCTGACTTAATCCTAGGAATGTCTGACAGCTTGTCAGTGAAACTAAAGGATCTTCTAACACTGAGGAAATAACATTTGACACCTCTATTCCACTACAAACTCATAGGCCCTCCCCTCTCACAAATGGAGGCGTTAACTGCTCACTGATAATGGTTTCTACGGATTGTTGACTGTTATTCTAACAAAATGTAATTTTTTTCTTTTTTTATTTTCCTTGTATATTTTCTTTCTCTGTTTCCGCCTAGGTCCTGTACCCCGCATAGCCTTATGGGAGCCCCTCAGCTTTGCGGCTGGAGGTATTTATACGGCCACCTACTACTCAGCGACGCCATCCCGCTTTCCAGGGATGCCTCTCTGCTCATGGCTCGTGATCCAAAGGCCAAGCGAGTCTCCGGTAACGCTATATGATGGAAGGTGTTATGCCATGTGGAAAAAAGAGAAGTCCAATACATAGTTACTGGTATGTTACCTTGTTTGCTTTTATGTTATGTGTATTGTTCTATGCTATAGGGAAGGACAGTCCCGCCACCCTCTCAAATCCTACACCCCTCAGAACCACCTTAAATGTCACTACTTGTCCTCACAATCTCAGGTTCCCACTAGGCGACCTGGTGTCGTGTCACCTAACAGTTACCCGGATAAAGCCACTGCACAGTAACCCTAAACCAAAACTAAAACCACCATAAAAGACATTTCGTGGAATGTCAAGGGGCTCAGGTCTCCCCACAAGAGAATGGCAGTGCTGAGACACTTAAAGCGCTTGCGCACTGACATAGCTATGCTTCAGGAGACCCATTTATCCTCTGGCGACTTTTCACGTCTCCAGAGGCTCTGGGTGGGACAAGTACACGGTTCACCCTCACCGGGGGGCAAGGCAGGAGTAATCTTCCTCATACATAAAAACTTACCCCTCCAAATTCTTTCAGAGACGTCAGACAGCGACGGTCGAATATCCTTTCTTAGATTTAAACTATTCAATAAAGAGATGGCCCTCGGGAACATTTACGCGCCTAACTCGCCCTCTAAGGCCTTTTTCTGTGACCTGACGGCCAAAACAGCACCATTTCTTCACCTTCCCCTACTAATAGGGGGTGATTTCAACTCAGTCATGAGTACCCCGGAAGACAGAGCTAGTGCCATACCTAAATCAAACCAGGAGACCCCTGGCCTTCCCTCACCGCTTTCACAATTTGCGGAAGCTAACCTACTCACAGACACATGGAGACAAGATAACCCCTTGGGAAGGGAATATACCTTCTTCTCTCCACCACACCAAAGCCTATCAAGGATAGATTACATGTTTTGCAACCCTCTCATGCTATCGTTATCCTCTACCCCGCAAATATTAGAGATGGCCATCTCAGACCATGCCCCAGTGGCCCTACAGCTAGCAATCTCAGAGACCCCGAACCCCCTTAGATTGTGGCGCTTTCCAGCGCACTTGGTAGAGAACCCCGACCTGCTAGAGGTAATCCGTAAGCTCCTGGGAAGAATACCAGGAAACAAACTCTTCACACAAGGGGGACCCTATCCTCTTCTGGGAAACAGCAAAAGTGGTAGTAAGGGGTAAAATATTAGCGTTCACTGCGACTCACAAAAAAAAGACCTCTCAGCAATATGAAAAAGCTAGCAAGGATCTACGTGAGGCTCAAAAAGCCCTTAATAGACATAACTCCCCTGACTCTAGGAAACGCTGGACTGAAGCAAAAGCCAACTTCGACGTATGGGCAGAAACGCGCAAACTCTACTACTATACCCGAACCCAACTCCAATACCACAAGTATGGTAACAAGCCGGGAAATTGTTGGCACGGATGTGCAAAGGCCCTTTCACCCCTACCCACATTTCGTCACTAACACGATCTGATGGCTCAAAAACACATGACTCGAAAGATGTTATCTCCGTTTTGGAGGAATTCTATAAAAATTTATACAGCGACGATCCCATAGACGAATCTCTGGCGAAATCGCTTCTAGACAAAATCGACCTTCCCTCAGTTGATCAGACTGACTTGCTAGCCCTCAATGCCCCCATCACAGGTGAAGAAGTCAAATTGGCCATATCCTTGCTCGCCCCAAACAAAGCCCCTGGCCCGGACGGATTCACGTCAGAATTCTATAAAATATCCAAAGTCCTAATCACACCCACGCTTGTCTCCTTATATCAGAGTATACTAGATGGGGGCTCGTACCTCCCCTCGGGACTTCAGGCATATATAAAATTGATCCCAAAAAAAGACAAGGACCCCTCAAATCCAGGCTCTTACAGACCCATCTCGCTTCTCAACCTCGATGCTAAATTATTGTCCAAAATCATGGCCAAAAGATTATCACTAATCATGCCGACCCTACTACACCCTGCTCAGGCGGGATTCACCATTGGGAGATCAGCAGCCTCTAACATCCGTAAAGTCCTAGCGGTGCTGGAGGCGGCCAGGACCAGCGCGGCCAAAGACTCGGCTATTGTCACTCTAGACGCTGAAAAAGCGTTTGACAATATCAGTTTTCGATGGCTAGCGCTGGTCCTGCAAAAAGTGGGCATATCTGGCCCCTTCTCTCATTTGATTGCAGCCATGTATAAAGCTCCATACGCAAATGTGGTGGCGGCGGGCCAAATCTCCAACAAAATCACATTACATAAGGGCACACGCCAGGGATGTCCCCTCTCCCCGCTTCTTTTTAATCTGGCCATCGAGCCTCTTTCCCGCTTTATACTATTCAATTCCAACATCCACGGGGTGACGATTGGAGACCAAGAGATCCGCTCAGCGCTCTTCGCGGATGACATATTAATTTTCACTGCATCCCCCCAAACGGACCTTCCCCATATACAGGAAATATTCACCCGCTTTAGACAATGCGCGGGCCTGAAGATCAACTTCGGGAAAAGCGAAGTCCTGCCACTCTTTCAATCCAGAAAACCTCCCTGGGCAGCGCAGTCCGCTTTCCAAATAGCAAAAAGCCACATAACGTACCTAGGAATTAAAATTGGCAGAACCCCATCTTCCGTATACCAGTTAAATTTCCCTCCTCTACTCTCTAAAATCGCGACTGAACTATCCCACTGGTCATCCTTTCCCATATCACTCCTGGGGAGGTGCCATCTTTTTAAGATGGTGAGCTTCCCTAAACTCCTATACCCCCTCCAGACCATCCCCCTTCTACTAAAACACAAAGACACAAAACTCCTACAAAAATCCATAACAGCCTTCCTCTGGAAGGGCAAGAGACCCCGCATAGCCCTAAAAAAACTCCAACAAACAAAACTGCAGGGAGGCACCAACCTCCCAGATATTAGAAGGTATAATCTAGCATGCCTCCTGAGAGTGGGTCTTGATTGGTTGGCGGGCAGGTCCAATTATGCAAACTTTGAATTAGAATCGAGCATGGTAGGCCCAGAGAGTTTAGCCGCTATCCTACACTGCAAATTCGGACTCCTCCCACCACATCTTAAACAGAACCTCCTAATAAGGGACACTGTTATAGCCTGGCGGGAAATCAGAAAGTCCCTACACCTCCCATATTCTATATCACCCCACCTCCCTATTATGGGACACCCATCATTTAATCTGCATAAGCAATACGCGGCCTTCTCCTCCTGGGCCTCCCATGGGCTCACTAAATGGGCACAACTCTTTAATCCTGAAACTGGAAAGGCACTACCCTTTGCAGACTTAGTTACTAAACACAAACTCCCGAAGCACCATTTTATCCATGTACAACAAGCAATAAGCTTCGCCACTTCTCTACATACCGAAAGGATCAACAGGTTCAAACATTCTTTTATAGATGAACTCCTGGAAAAGGGCCTCTACAAGGTGTCGGACATATACAGGGCAATCTCCCAAAATGCACCAGACACAGGCCGCACAAACCCTGGCTTGGCTTGGACAAAAGATTTCAACTTTCCAAATGGCAACAATATCCCCCTGTTGGGGTACTTATGCACTAGAAAGCAAATCACTAACGAATTCTGGAGGGAGCAACAACTAAAGATCATGCACAGAGCCTACGCCCCCTTTACAACTTCTCACATCGCATCAAAACCTTTCTGCTGCCCCTGGTGTGATCTGCATAAACCCTCCCTAAAACATAGACTTTGAGATTGCCCTCCTGTCAAAGATCTTTGGATACGGACACAAGCTCTGGCCTCCAAAGTCACGGGATTTCTCCCAACCGACGACCCTGCCTTGCTGCTCTTTGGGTACATGGAAGACTCACCCACCTCCCTTAAGGACTTAAACTCCCACGTATTAAGAACACACAGGGCGTGGCTCAGCACGTGCTTTATGGCAACCCGGCGAGCTATACTGAAACAATGGATCTCCTCTACACCTCCTACCATGGACTTAGTCAAAGCTGACTTATGTAACCTCATGCCTTATATTCAACTAACCATGCAGACCTCCTTAAGAAATGGGGCCTCTACAGGAGATACTCTGATAGTGTAGCGCTGCCTCAAGAACTTATGACCACGACCCGCTCTGAGGGGACCTCCCCCCCTATTTCTTCCCCTTGCAACCAAACCATTAACAGTCTATGACACAAGACACCAGGCCCTAGATCCCCTCTTTTAAGTAACGGATCATACTTCAAATTCACCTATCTCGGACTTCCCTGGAGGGTCCCCCCCTCTTCTCTCGGCTCTCCTCATAGAGTGACTATGTAATGACCTCAAGCCACCCAGGTGTAATGCTTAGATGGGGGCTACCCTCCTGTCTAGAAGACCTCCCAGTCTAGGAACATTCTCTTGTATGTTACTTTGATTTGGCAGGGCCATGTTGGGCCCTCGATTCTGTTCTGTTATGTTTGTAACAACCTTCTTTTCCGCACCAAGAGTGACTGTCCATTTCCCCCCCCTCCCCCCCGCTTCACTCCTCCCTGTTATCGTTGCCTGTATTCCCTCCCCCCTCCTCCCCGCCTATTCCCCCCTCATCACCCCCCCCCCCCCTTCCACTCTCCTTTCATTACTTTGATTGATGTCATGTTATTGTATGCACTTGAAAATTTAATAAAAATCATATAGAAAAAAAAAATATATAGTTTCACCGGTGCCAATCAATACAGCTTCACCTGTGCCCATCAAATACAGCCTCACATGTGCCCATGAAATACAGCTTCACCAGCGCCAATCAATACAGCCTCAACTGTGCCCATCAAATACATCTTCACCGGGGGTGGGGGGATATTTGGCAAATCAGTCACTATTTCTATATACATTTGCATTAATACAATCTCATTATCTCAGACAGTGACAGTTTTTACAATTTTACTCACCACACCAGCTGAGGTGACAGTCTTGGGCTCTGCAAAGTTCAAACTGCTTTGTATCCCATGATGTGACCCTCTGCTTGGTTTTCCTCACAACCTCTGCTGTTTCATGCCTTGGTTGGTGCGGTGACTCCTCCAGGTTCCACCTGTCACCAAGCCCGGAGGGCCGCTGCCAGGCACCATGCTATACCATGTTATAGCCCGCTGTCTGCCCACGAGTGACTCAGCTGACATGCCAGGAGGATGCACAGCGGCCACCGGGGGGGGGGGGCAGGGATGTGCCATCCAGTCTCTGTAGATGATCTCCATGACCCATGACATGCCAGGATGCATCCCGCACAGCGCTCTCCACATGCCCTTTATTAGGTTGCTACCAAGCCTTTACTATGACTAATTATGTACATCTTCATCTACTTCCAAATCATGTATATAATTTTATCCAATTCTGCTATGTGTTGCCGAGGTGTTATGTATATACAGGGTGGGCCATTTATATGGATACACCTTAATAAAATGGGAATGGTTGGTGATATTAACTTCCTGTTTGTGGCACATTAGTATATGTGAGGGGGGAAACTTTTCAAGATGGGTGGTAACCATGGTGGCCATTTTGAAGTCGGCCATTATGAATCCAACTTTAGTTTTTTTAATAGGAAGAGGGTCATGTGACACTTCAAACTTATTGGGAATTTCACAAGAAAAACAATGATGTGCTTGGTTTTAACGTAACTTTATTCTTTCATGAGTTATTTAAAAGTTCCAGACCACTTATAAAATGTGTTCAATGTGCTGCCCATTGTGTTGGATTGTCAATGCAACCCTCTTCTCCCACTCTTCACACACTGATAGCAACACCGCAGGAGAAATGCTAGCACAGGCTTCCAGTATACGTAGTTTCAGGTGCTGCACATCTCGTATCTTCACAGCATATGTTTTTTTTATGGTCAGTAAAAACCAATACCGGGTGAGCTGCTCCTTCCAGGAGGTACCGCCATTCCTCCAAATGGACTTGATGGCCAGCAATTCCCCATCACCGACTTCATAGTTCCAGCAAGATGGTGCACCACCACATTATGGGTGTCAGGGCCGAGCATTCCTAGATGAACAGTTTCCTGGAAAGTGGATTGCTCGTTGTGGGCCAGTTGAATGGCCCCCAAGGTCTCCCGATCTGACCCCCTTAGACTTTTATCTTTGGGGTCATCTGAAGGCGATTGTCTATGCTGTGAAGATACGAGATGTGCAGCACCTGAAACTACGGATACTGGAAGCCTGTGCTAGCATTTCTCCTGGGGTGTTGCTATCAGTGTGTGAAGAGTGGGAGAAGAGGGTTGCATTGACAATCCAACACAATGGGCAGCACATTGAACACATTTTATAAGTGGTCAGAAACTTGTAAACAACTCATGAAAGAATAAAGTTACGTTAAAACCAAGCACATCATTGTTTTTCTTGTGAAATTCCCAATAAGTTTGATGTGTTACATGACCCTATTCCTATTGAAAAAACAAAAGTTGGATTCAAAATGGCCAACTTCAAAATGGCCGCCATGGTCACCACCCATCTTGAAAAGTTTCCCCCCTTACATATACTAATGTGCCACCAAACAGGAAGTTAATATCACCAACCATTCCCATTTTATTAAGGTGTATCCATATAAATGGCCCACCCTGTACTATGAAATCTGATGCTATGCTTTGTAAATGTACATACATATGTATATATATGAATTAATCTTTTATACTTGTCCATTATGAATTTATGCACTGTCACATTCATGTACAGTATGTTCAATAAATATGTCATCATACTATTTAATTACATCAAGTCTACAGCCTCATTCAAAGTCCCAAATTCATTTTCTTTTTCCAATTGAATCAGGATAGAGGAACCCCACAGATGCCTCATCTAACGTCCCAATTTCCCCCTTTTTTGTACATATATGCATAGGGATGGAGGCTGTTAGACTTTTAAATGACAGTGTTCCCCTGCCATTTACATGCAAGGCCTATTCTGAGTGGCTAATGGACCTCTAGAGATCCACACAAGCAGTACTTCTAGCACGAGATGATTCGTGTTTCATACACAGTCTGCACCATTGTAAGTATTGGTATTGCTGTGGGTGTTTCCATTTGGGCTGTCCTTTGGTCTGTTTACCAGGAGCTGTGATATGCTCTGCGTGCCCTCCCCTTCCCCCCTCCACCTTGTCAGGAGGTGGGAGGACGTAGGGGAACTGGCGGTCGCTCACGGCACATTGGCGCCACACACCGCACCTCCAGTGTGACTCCAATGGCTGGCGTAACGGTGGGAGTGTTAGCATTCCTTCTCAGCTGACTCAGCTGGAGAAACGAGCGGTGTTGACCGCCGGGGCTGTACTGCCCACACGCAGCTTGCATATAAGGCACCTCCCGCATCAAAGCTTTCCTATCTACACATATTGGAGACACTGCATTGTGCAAGATAACTCTGTTTTTACACAAACCTTCAAGGTAATCACTAGGACCACTTTCTTTATTCTTTTTAGCTGTTTCCTTTTTCTTTTCTCTCATGCATTAGGCTCCCCTTGGGCATCTTTGCATATGCTTACTCACCTATTGACTCCTCTGGAGTAACAAGTCCCTGGTTTCATTCTCTTATCCACACCTCAGGTTCACTTATCCTAAGCTTTTTTGTTTTCCTTTCTCCTTCCTGGGGCATCTGACCTTTTTTTTGGGGGGGGACCTTTGCAGATGCATATCTGTCAATTAGCTTATTCTGGACTACTTGGCTTGTGGTTTTATCTTTCCATTCACATTGTTTCCCCTCCATGGTTTCACCTTGGTATTTAGTCTGTATTTAGTTACTTTTACTACAATCATGGATATCTCTTCATTCAATTTGAATTTTTTTGATGACCCATTATACCACACACTATCTTGATTACATCATGGAGATTGGGACTTTATACCCTGGGAGTGCCATTTATGCACCTTGTTGGTGTGGAGCTTCACAATACCTCAGGACAGACTATTGGGGCCATGGCACTTTTTACCCCTTTAACATCTCATCTCATTACATCAAATCTACAGCCTCATTCAAAGACCCAAATTCCTTTTCTTTTTCCAATTGAACCGGGATGGAGGCGCCCCACAGGTGCCTCATCTAAAGTCCCAATTTCCCCCTTTTTTGTACAAGTATTCATTACTTCAGATAATTCGTAACTTCGGATAAATTCATATTCGTTATGTTCACTAACAGTCAAATTTGAAAGGAAATTCCAACACCTGTAATTTCATATTTTTGGATTTTAGAATTTCCGAATTTCAAATTTCTGAATTTTCAAATTTCCAAAATTCCTGATTTTTGCATTTCCGAATTTTTGAATTTTCAAATTTTTCTAAAATTACGAATTTATTTCAAATAACGAATTTTGATCATGACCCAAAAAATGAAAAAAAAAAACGAATTAAACGAAAACGAACAAACTTTTCGGCAGTGCACATGTCTGCTGACATTTCATCTACAAACACAAACTGAGGGAAATACCACATCAGCGTCACATGAAGACAAGCAACAAAGTAACAGAAATAGAAATGAATGCAGACAAATTCAAGAAACCCGGCCACAAGAGGTTCCAATCAGGAAATCCACCAGAAGCAATAAAGGCATCCCAGCCAAATGCCTGTCCTATGTTGTTCATGTAGCATTAAAACCAGAGCCAGAGTCATGGGATGAGATGCAAAAACTTCTAACTCATGAGAAACAAAAGTGGATCAAGTCATTTGACAAAACTGCTTGCAAGAAACAGATTTTTAGAACTGAGATCTAAAGTGGGACTAATATAAAGAGTAGATGTTGAGTGGGGGTGTTGGAATACATTGTTCATGTAATTTGTGCAACAAATACATTAGCCTGTATATGACAATGTTTATAAATTTTAGCTGCTCTATGGTAAACCGTATGTCTTTTCTCTGTATAATAAAGCTTCTTGTTTCCAGTCTGCAGTTAAGTGGCAATGCCCATGTGGACTGTGCACTGTCTGTCTGTTTTGTAGAGCTAGATACAGAATTTATAACATAACCTTCTCTCTGTATGCCCCCAAATCACCAATCACATTGGTCCTGCCAGGCCACGCCCCAACAAGTTCCGCTCCACCCCTCAGCGCTTAATCATGGGGATCAGTCAGTTTTTCAGGTGGACCTGATCAGATGCTCCATTCACTCGTATGGAGTGGCGGATGTTATCAGTGACATGTCCGCTGACACCCGCTGCTATCTGATCCAGACAGATGGAGACCATATTTTCCATCCGTCTGGTGGATCGGATGGGATCTCTCCATAAAGGAGAGTGGGGCTCTGACAAGTCAGTCTCTGCACAATGAGTGGAGATGGACCTGTCATCCACCGACTCAGTGGGGATCAGAGGAGCAAAACGGAGTCTGCCAGACGGAAAGCCTGTGTGAAAGGACCCTTAAAGTGTGTGGGGAGTAGGGAAGTGAGGGTTCTCAGATCACTGGATTACAGACAGAAGTTATTAGTGTAGACTGTACTATAGTGTGCTACAGTATATACTGTATACTTATATAGCTACTTGTGCGACTTGTCATGCACTATGCACTATATACATCTCAGAAAAATAAAAAACTGAAGTACTAAGCATGCAGATTGTGCTCCCTGTACACCTCCGAAAGTTCAATTTTAAACTGTGATTGTAGTGAACCTTTAAACCTCTGACACTAAGGCTTCATTCACACTTGTGCAACTTCAAAATCATGTTATTTCCATTGCAACTTGACAGTGCGACTTGATGCCATGTTGGTCAAGTGCCACTTTGGCGACAGTGCAGAGCACACTGTTCCAATGTGGGGATAGGAGGAGAGAAAGCTAGCAGTGTTTTCACATAGACATGCCATGCATACCAGGAATTCCTGGCATAGCCGAGATCTCCGCTCTGTTGATGAGAGGGCGGGCGGGGGTGGTGCTGGCAGGGAGGAGGGAGGAGGAAACCACCTCTATGGGCAGCACAGACTGTGGGCTGTGAGACCCCCTCTGCTCACTACAGTGAGCAGGGCAGAAATACAAGTCCCTGTTAGAAAAACTACAAGTGGGATGTTACAAGACCGCTACCTGGCAGTACAGGAGGAGAATGGCTAGCGATCTTGCAAACAGGAAATCACAGAGGAATAAAGTTTTTTCAGCAAGTTCAGCAGGCTATTGCAGAGGAACTTTGTGATAAACAGCTATCACAATGCGGGGATGGGAGTAGAGAAAGTGAGTGGTGTTTTCACATAGCAGACATGCCAGGCATACCAGGAATTCCTGTCATGTCTGCTACACCGATCGCTTATGATGCCCATCCCCGCATTGTGATATGCAGTGCAGAGCGCACTGTTCCAATGCAGGGATAGGAGGAGGAGAAAGTTATCAGTGTTTTCACATAACAGGCATGCAAGGAATTCCTGGTATGCCTGGCATGTCTGATATGTGAAAACACTGCTCGCTTTCTCTCCTCAGCACTGATAAGTGGCACCGGGCACTGATAAGTGGCACTGGGCACTGATAAGCGGCACTGGGCACTGATAAGCGGCATTGGGCACTGGTGGGCACTGATAAGTGGCATTGGGCACTGGTGGGCACTGATAAGTGGCACTGGGCACTGGTGGACACTGATAAACGGCACTGGTGGGCACTGATAAGCGACACTGATGGGCACTGATAAACGGCACTGGTGTGACTGCACTGGTGGGCACTGATGCAATCACATTAAGTGGCATTGATGGGCACTGATAAGCAGCACTGGTGTGACCGCACTGATAAGCGGCACTGGTGGGCACTGATAAGCGGCACTGATGGGCACTGATAAGTGGCACTGATCAACACTGGTGTGACCGGCTGATGGGCACTGATAAGCGGCACTGGTGGGCACTGGTGTGACCACACTGATGGGCACTAATAAGCAGCACTGGTGGGCAGTAGTGTGACCGCACTTATGGGCACTGATGAGGCTGCACTGATAAACTGCACTAATGGGCACTAAAGCGGCACTTATGAGCACTGATGAGGCTGCACTAATAAGCAGTAGACACCACCGTACACTGCCAAATATCTGTAGGAGGAGTTTCCACCATCCCTGCAAAGTTTGCAGTCATTTTTATGCTTATTTTCAGTATGATGTGTATTATATGTGACGTTACATATCACACAGGCTGTTATAGTGGAAATATTGAAGTTTGAGATTTCCATACATTAGAGGGTTCCACCATTATTGTATTATTGATTAGTAAGTTAGCTCTGCACTTTTTTGTTTTTTTCTCATGCCAACATTTACTTGTGTCCCATATTGTGGGTGAAGAAAAAGTATCGCATGGGCGACGTGGCACATCACCTTGCGGAAATTGCCCCGATGTCCCTGGGTGGGCAACACCCATAAGCTTACATTACCAAATGGTGAGATCCTTGTACCTACATTTTCGGCCAATTGTAACACAACGGGAGTGGTTTACCTAATGATATGTGAGTGCAAGGCGTACTATGTGGGTAAAACAATCAGGAAATTTCAACAACGTATCGGGGATCATATTTACTACTCTAGTAATGGCAAACTAACCACCATTGGCCGACACATTGGCATATATCACAAATTTGACTCCATGGTTGTGCGATTTTTTGCACTGAAGGTAGTACCCCCGGACCCAAGGGGGGGTGATCACGACAGAACCCTTCTGCAGCGAGAAACGCTGTGGATAGAACGTCTGGGCGCGATGACGACCCCGGGTTTAAATGAGGTCAACTCTTACAGACCTTTTTTGTAAGGTCTTTTAATTTGGACTACGGGTATAGACCGTTTTTCTTTTTCCCCTCCCCCCCTCCCCCTTGCTGTCCTTTGATTGGCAGTCCTTTATAGTACAGGATCTTACCTCTCCCCACTGCTGCCCGACAGGAGACTAGTCCGGCTGGAGCCTTTCCCTTTAACCCATGTAGGAGGTTCCCGTTCCTGATATAATATGCTTAGCAAACACTAATATAAGACATATACAGTGCTGATAAGCATAGCCATATACATTTAGGTAAATAATGTTACTTGTTTGTTAACTTTGTATATACATTAATCAATTATGAATTGTAATTTTGGTGCACTGTCACTGGCCTTTAGACACTGTCCGATCATTTGGTGCAGATGCGCTGTGGTTCCCAATTCGGCAGAGGTGCAGCGTCCCTGGAACGCATCGGTGTAGGCCTCTGGCAACACGCTGCCTCTTACGTGTATTCGATCATTGATATTCGCTTTTTTCTATTTTGACACAGTGACGTCAGCCGCACCTGTCTTGGTTTGTGTTGAGCAGCTCAGACCTAGCAATCTCGGTGATCCATTTGGTGTCTCCCCAATAGCACTGACATTTAAGTTGGTGCGATTCTTGCCCTGGAATTATATTCTAAAAATAGTATTTATAGGTACGTGCATTACTATAGCACAGGTGATGGTCTATCACTGTACTTTTCTCCTTATGGTGTCTGGACCCGGTGCACGGTCCCGGGTGTGGTGCAGGTGTCCCCCCCCTTTCCCCTCCTTCCCTCCCCCTTTCCTCCCTTTGTCCCCCCATCTCCCCTTTTTCCCCCTCCCCCCCTTTCCCTCCCCCCCCTTGCTTTCCTTCCCTGCCCCCCCTCCCTTTCCCCCCGTCCTCTTTCCCTCCTCTCCCCCTTTCTCCCCCCTCTTTTTCCCCCCCTCTTTTTGCTTTATTCTCCCTTCCTTTCCTCTTTTCCCCCCTTCTCCCCTCCTTACTTTGTCCCCTTCCTCATCCCATCTTTTCTTCTCCTCTTGATCCCTCCCCTTTATCCCTTTTTCCTCCCCTAGCCTGTACTTTTTTATCCTATCTCCCCCCCCCCCTGTTTTTCCTAATCCTCTTCCCTCCCCTCCCTCCTTCCCTTGCCCCTCCCCCTATTCCCCTTCCCTCTCCTTCCCTTCCCTCACCTACACTTTTTCCACTAATATTGGTGATTATACCATACAAGCACTGTACCTTGCTACTTATGCTTATCTCTATATAGGGTATCTCCCTTTAAAGCATTCTCCATGTACAACACCCCACCTTTGCCGACGGGGGAGTTTTAGCGTGTCGGTGCCCGACTTAGGATAAGTGGGTAAGTGCCAGTGTCACCAGTATTAACATGTTCCCCTTTAAGATTGTTTACTAAGTAAGGCGTTGTTGTAATCTATTCCTTTTTTTGTATCAATTGTACATTAATGTTATGTTTCAATTACTGTAGATACTCCTCCTGAGGAAGCGGTCACCCGCGAAACATGTAGAGGCTATACAGTATCTACAATCCGACACCCCCTGAATCTATCATCTCCCTCCCTGTATACATAAGGGGATGGAAGGCAGGATGGTGTAAACATTTTTATTGTAACAATGTAATTTTAAGTGTGTGTGTTCATGTACATTGCCCTGGGGCAATTAAATCAGCTTTTAATTCTGATGTACCAATAAAAATCTTGATATATTTTAAAAGTTGTATGCAGTGATTATCTAATGGTGTCACAATAGTCCAGTAATTTGTCCACACAGCGTGTATAGGTTGGGGAGCCTTTACCCTTCACCCACAATATTGAATTTTTTGGATGAGACACCTTTAATTACAAAATTTGATAGCTTGTTGAGGTATACAGTCTTACTTGTGTCCCATGCTGATGTAAAATATCATCTCCCGGCTCTGTCTGTGGTGCGTCTAGGGATGTTCTCATGTACACCATACAAGCACTGATTGCTGTTAGAATGAAGGTCCCTTACCGCCTTTAGGGAAAGGGAGCCTAGACAGCTGGAAGCATGGCATCACTGTAGTTGTGAACCTAAAAGGGAAGTTAAGTAGATCCCTTAGGATTGGCTACAAAGACCTGAGGTGACTGGGTGGACCCTGGACTCTAGAAGGCTATGCTGAGGCACATCCAACTGCTCTGAGGAGCTTCAGCTGTCAAGGCTTGTCCTTCCCCAGAGTTCCTGTATCATCATGGACACAGAACTTTTATCCAGAGGTCAGGCTGCCTGGCTCCTTCCTCTTCTTATGGTGAGACTGTCCCCTCAGCTCCTACACCTGCTACCCACCCCCTGCTGCCAGGCCTCTCTCTTCCAGGGTCATTCCATGAAATTTCCATCCATCCAGACCGAGCCCCAGCCCCTCCAGGGTCACTACTAATACAACTGGACTCAGGACCTCCTCTGGAGCTATTGGCACTCCACTTCTTCTCTGCTAGTCCCTCACTCTGCCTTCATTCCCCTGAGCTATTCCCACTACAGTGATGCCTCTAGTGCCCCATTCTAGGATTTCCAGAGCACTGCCATCACATGTGATTGGACCTCGGACTCCTGCAGCATCTCCTTCCCTGGATTCTATCAGTGAGATCCAGCTCCCTGTGGCCGGTAGGGAAGGAACTGATGTATCCTGTCAGCTCTCATCACCTCCATCATATCACTCAGCTCCTCTCACTGCCTGTGAGGGATCAGGTTTTCATACAGCAGGAGGCACTGATCGTTAACTCTTTGCATCCTTGCCTCAGCCTGCATGCCAGCCAGCTCTCCTCTTCAGCAACATGTGATTTCATTGTCACAGCCTCCCCAAGTGACATGCCTCAGATTCTCTGACAGGGCTTCTGTGTCACTTGAAGCAGGAGGCTCCTTCTTATTCACCCTGTATGTCCCATCACACCCCTGACATACAGGGTCAGTGCCTGGACTCCTGACTCACCCTCCAGCTCTTTTTGAAGGCAATCATCAGTCCTACTCAATCTCCTTTGGGTAAGTATGATTATGGTCTGGGGTAAGTCAAATGTAGCTGTTTTAGGGCCACTGATGCATTTTGCAGCAGTCCAATCAATTTTTATTTTCCTTTTTTTGGCTGTCATGCCAGCTGTGGCACCCACCCCATTCCCAGGGACTGGTTCTTGCCTGGGTGGCCCTAAATAAATACATTTTAAAAATTGCACCGTTAGTTCACTGATGTGCTGAGGCTGGTGCTCTGTGAAACACAGACAGTTGACAAATAAAAAACATTTTGATGTTAATACTGAGGGTGAAAAATCAAAGCAGCTTCCTTGTATTTTTTTAGAACTGGCTGCAGGGCTTTTTGTGCCTATGCATTGCTCTGTAAATAAAAAAAAATAAAAAAAAAATCCAGAATTAGTTCCTTCCCTATTCAGTTACGTGGATCTCAGTTGGAAGGTCTACAAAATATATGGAGGGCTGTGCTGTTTAATTTTGATACCTAGTTTTGCCTAAAACTGGCCGCCTGGAAAGAACTATGTTTTGACTGCTGAAATGTTAGTCTATGGTATATGTATATTGACCTAGTTGGTAGCTGCCAACTTTATTCACTCTAGCTCTGACTTTTACTCTCCATATGTGCCTGTATAGGCCAACTTCTTTTCAGTCACCTGCACAAAACGTCAGTGGTATACAAATAGGTAACTACTGACTGTTTAATGAGAGCCACTGAGTGCGCACGGCTTTTCCCTTGGTGGTGGTGCTCACCCAGCAGTCGACTATTTCTGAATGGGGCATATACCACCTTCAAAACCAGGTTCCAAGTTCGACCCTCCTAAGTTGGAGGATGTCAGTGAAAGTCTCAAGGATATTGCACTGGCTAGACCAGTATCCTCTCAGTAGGGAGGATTGGATATTACAGATGGAATTTAATCGGGGGTTTTGGATCCCTTTCATCCACCCCTAACGCTCGTTGTGGGTTTTCTCACTTGGTGTGGTACCCAAAAAAAAAATTTATATATATATATATATATATATATATATATATATATATATATACACACACACACACAGTACAGACCAAAAGTTTGGACAGACCAAAAGTTTGGACACACCTTCTCATTCAAAGAGTTTTCTTTATTTTCATGACTATGAAAATTGTAGATTCACACTGAAGGCATCAAAACTATGAATTGACACATGTGGAATTATATACATAACAAAAAAGTGTGAAACAACGGAAAATATGTCATATTCTAGGTTCTTCAAAGTAGCCACCTTTTGCTTTGATTACTGCTTTGCACACTCTTGGCATTCTCTTGATGAGCTTCAAGAGGTAGTCACCTGAAATGGTTTTCACTTCACAGGTGTGTCCTGTCAGGTTTAATAAGTGTGAATTCTTGCCTTATAAATGTTGGGGATTTATTCAAAATTGAAGGCATACTGAACCAGCATGGCTACCACAGCATCTTGCAGCGGCATGCTATTCCATCCGGTTTGCGTTTAGTTGGACCATCATTTATTTTTCAACAGGACAATGACCCCAAACACATCTCCAGGCTGTGTAAGGGCTATTTGACCAAGAAGGAGAGTGATGGGGTGCTGCGCCAGATGACCTGGCCTTTACAGTCACCGGACCTGAACCTAATCGAGATGGTTTGGGGTGAGCTGGACCGCAGAGTGAAGGCAAAAGGGCATCTCTGGGAACTCCTTCAAGACTGTTGGAAGACCATTTCAGGTCACTACTTCTTGAAGCTCATCAAGAGAATGCCAAGAGTGTGCAAAGCAGTAATCAAAGCAAAAGGTGGCTACTTTGAAGAACCTAGAATATGACATACAGTATTTTCAGTTGTTTCACACTTTTTTGTTATGTATATAATTCCACATGTGTTAATTCATAGTCTTGATGCCTTCACTGTGAATCTACAATTTTCATAGTCATGAAAAAAAAGAAAACTCTGAATGAGAAGGTGTGTCCAAACTTTTGGTCTGTACTGTATATATATATATATATATATATATATATATATACACACACACACACATCAACATATACAACTCCTTTCTTTCCCTGCAGGCTTGTCAGTTAATGGTGGTATTGATCAGGGGAATTCCTGAGTCCAATACTCCATTCCAGCACTTTCTTTGCTGAGTTCTCTGGTGCTTCGGAGTCTGCTTTTCACTTCCTTCCTGTACACTGCGACTGTTCCATCCCAACAACACGGCAGGTCCTGCCCATCTTCTGTCCTTTTGGGCATTAAGCCTTACATTGTGCAGATGGTCTGCCGACTTCCTGGGGTTAATTGGCTTCTTTTCTTGGTTAAATTCCCAAGGGATTCTATGAAGCTATGGCTGTAGCAGCTTCAATCTTTTTGGGCCATTTTGTTTTCACATTCCACTTACTTCTATAGGCAGTGCTTTCTGTGGGCATCTATGGAATATATAGCAGATACTCGTCATTATGTACAAATTATCAGCCCTATGTGTGATGACTTGGAAGCGCAGTTGTCCTTCTTGCTCTCCTCTAATGGTCATTCTTGGCGCAACTCTATTTGTTGTGTAACGTGATGCTGTTAGAGCCCTTTCCTAATGTGGTGGTAGTGGAATTATCATGTGGCACAAGTGGTTAACTGCCTCTCTGCACGCTCTCCATCTTTGTTCTCCCTGTTGTGTTTTTCTGGTGCTGACTGGTTTCATATGTAGCTATTCATTGCCGATTTGTCCTCTTGTTCACAGTTCACCGGCTTCTGGTCCTTGGCTTCCTTGTCCTTTTTTTGTGTAGTCTCGTTTCTGACTCCTGTTGGGCCCCAGTCCATGCATCCCCTTCCAGAACTCTCAGGTAACCTGCCAGCAAATTTGAGATGAATTGGGTGCATCCATCTGTCGATGAGTTCTCCCTTTCCCTGTGGTAGAGGCACCTGGCTCTTTTCTCCTACCCTTCTACCTGCAGGATATAGTGGCTGGTTAGCGGTGGGTACTGCTCCCTCGGCTGTATTGTTTGGTTCAGACTATTCAGCTGGGAGAACATCTACAAAGTATTCTTATTCAGAGGATTTTGAAGGGTTAGAAGCATCTGACTTTTTCCCTAATTCTCAGCACCTGTTTTCTGTGCACAACTTAACCGACATCCTCTCCATTTTGCCCTCTGTCTGTTTTTGCATTTAGGGCTCTCTTGTTACGAGCCTCTTCTTGGACATTCTTTGGCACCTTTAGGGTTAGTGAACTTGTCGCCGAGGACAATCGCCCAGTTGGTGGTAACTCAGAGGATGTGCTGATCACAGAATCCTTTGTTTTTATCTCCCGCTTATTCTTCCAACCTCAACTAATTTCAATTTTTTTCCGGGTCTTCTGCCTTTTCCTTTTCACAGCTGGTCTTACCTTCTAATGATTTTCCCATGTACTCTTTTCCCATTGGTGTAACCATTGCTGCCCATGGGATGGGTTTTTTCGGATGACAGAGATGGCTTTTAGGTAGATGGGAATCATTTACATTTTTGCTATATGTTCGTCATCACCTTTTGTTCTGATTCCACGTCTCTCCCCAGCATTACTTTATTACTTTGGATCACCGTTGCATCCTTTCTTTATTGGGCCTCTTGCCATGCCAAATTTTGACACTGTGGCGAGCATTTTCCTTTGCAGCTGGCAGAATTCATTGTTGCAGTTTTCATGGCATACACTGGCTGCTGGTATTACCTGTGACAATTTGTTTCTGGCCCCTTCATTCTTATCATCCATGTAAGGGGTAACAATGCAGAGCATTACCGGCCTATAGATTCAATCTCCTCTGTTATTGCTCAGTGTTGTGCCAGTTTTTTCCAATCTATTGTTTGGTCCAACATTGTTCCCCTTTTCTGTTTTTTGGCCCAACACATACTTTGTTATTGTTTCTAGTTCTTGTTTGGAGTTGTTTCACCGCCTGGTGAATGCCAAGATTTTCAAATTTGTACACAGAATTGGTGACATTGTTGTCCGCCACTGGGGTCTTGAGAAAGATAACAGTATTTATTAAGATCTGCTGGGGTTCATTTAAATGATTGGCCTAAATAGGTTAATCTCGGCCTACAATCTGGTGTTGAGCAGGTGCTGGCTGTGGTGGGGTGCTCGTCAGTGTACCACTGACTTGCGTGTGATGGTTTTGACCTTGCCAGCATTTGATGTTGCTTTATGGGCTATGCCCTCTAGTTAAATTGTCTAATGCATGTCTGGCACTGATGGTAAGGACATTTTAGACTATGAGTTTATGTTTATGGGTGCACATGGTATACTGTGGCTGGAAATGTTGTTTGGTACATTTGGAAAGTTGTACTTTTGAAAAGTTCAATGAAGCTGTGGTCATAAATGAACCTATGCTTTTCAGCAGTCATGAAGGCTCCTTGAACCGCCTTTAGGGAATCTGATCCTTGAGTGCTGGAAGCATGGCATCACTGTGGGTGTGAACCTAAAAGGGAAGTTAAGTAGCTCTCTTAGGATTGGCTACAAAGACCTGGGGTGACAGGGTGGAGCCTGAACTCTAGGAGAAGGCTACGCTGAGGCATATCCAACTGCTCTGAGGAGATTCAGCTGTCAAGAGAGCCCACCCTCCCGCCAATGTGAGGTTTTGTCACAGCTTTATTGGCAGTTTTGAACTTGCCAGCAATTGATGATGCTTTATGGGCTATGCTCTCAAGTTAAATTATCTAATGCCTGTCTGGCACTGATAGTAAGAACAGGCCTCTTAGACTATGGTGGTCATTTACTATAGCGCTGCTGCAAAATAGCGGCACAATGACTGCGATTCACGGTAAATAGCACTAAAACGGTATTTACAATAGTGCTGGCGGCAAATAACTCCCAAAATGGAATTCACTATTGCTCCCAGGTCACAGATAACAGCCAACTCTTTACTCCAGTCAAGACCTGGAGTAGTGCAAATAGAAATAATGTTTGGCGCATGATCTGATCCCCTAAATTGTACTAAAATATGGGATATATTGTTTAAAGATAATCTGCTTTTAAACTGTGTGAAAAAGTGATTTCTACACTGAAATATCTTATAAAGTCTGAGAAGAGCTAAATTCCCCGTCTCCTTACTCCTAGGCAGAGGATAGCTGAGCACAACTGAGCATGCTCAGACACAAAACAACTCTCAAAATAACTCTCATGGAGTAATTCCTTGAGTAGTTAGTAAATACCAAAATGAGAGTTATTTTACACACATTTTTTGGGAGTGAAGATTAGTTATTTTGCCAAATGCAAGTTTCAGCCATTCATTCTAATGCTACAATTGTTACTTTATCAAATAAATCCATTTCATGTTGAGAAGAAATGTATCTTCCTGTCAAAGAAATTGTCCTGGCAACAATGTTGCAATTTTGATAATCTATTTTGTTTTGAAGAATGCTAGAATGTGAAATCTCTTCAGGTTTTGTAAAAAAAATTTTTTCTCGGTCACTTTCACTTGCTGTTGTCCATGTCACAAAAATATTTAGCCAAACTCACACAGGTGTCTTTACAAACCACAAACAATACCATTGCTTATGGAAATTTAAAAACAGTCCCTTTTTTTTATTCTTTCCAAATGATCCTAATTTGAGCCCCAAAAATGTGATATGTACCAACATCAGAAATAAAAATGTCATTACCAAAAATCTGAGGATAGCATCACTATTCTACGCTCACACAGCAAGAACCACCAAAAATCACAGATTACATTTAGGAGATTAACTCCTGGCTAATGTAAGTCCTATATATTCCTAGACATGCTGTATCTGTGTATTTATGTGTAGGAGGACTTGATGTGTGTAAGCCCGTGGTTTAAACGGTAGCAATTCTGTCTACCATTGCTGACGTCCTGAGTTCAATTCCCAAGCATGTCACTTCATGTAGAGATGTTGTTTGTCCTCTCTATGTTGTTAACCGCTTGCCGACCGCTGATCGGCAATTGACGGCGACAGAGTGGCTCTGTAACGCAAATCGCCGTCATACGACGGCGGGCGCGATACAGAGCCACTGTGAGCGCGCGCCGCCGGAGTCGCGCGCGCGTTCACTGTGTTCGGGGGGGGGGCCAGGGAGCGGGTGCGGCGGCTTCGATTGCCGCCGGCCACCCGCGATGCCCCCCCCCCGGAGTGAAGGAGCGGAGGTCCGTGTAAGTAAACACGGACCTCCGCTCTGTGTGAGGGGGAAGGGCTGTGATAACAGCCTTCCTGTACATGAAGGCTGTGACCACTTCCCTTCCCCAGCTAGGCAAGCCCCCACACAGTTAGAACACGCCCAGGGAACATACTTAACCCTTAGCGCGCCCCCTGCAGGTTAACCCCTTCACTGCCAATGGCATTTACACAGTAATCAGTGCATTTTTATAGCACTGATCGCTGTATAAATGCCAATGGTCCCAAAAAAGTGTCAAAACGTTCCGACATGTCCGCCCCAATATCGCAGTACCGCTAAAAATCGCAGATCGCTGCCATTACTAGTAAAAAATAAAAAAAAAATAAAAACCCCAAAAATGAATTCTCATCATCCGTAAACGTGACCACTTTTGCACAAACCAATCAATAAACGCCGATTGCGATTTTTTTTATCGCAAATATGAGGAAGAATATAAATCGGCCAAAAACGGTGAAAAAAAATGTTTTTTTATATTTTTTTTTTGGATTTGTATTTTAGCAAAAAGTAAGAAATTTGGGTTTTTTTTGCAAAATTGTCGCTCTTCTTTTGTTTATAGCGGCGATCAGAAATGACGCAGAGGTGATCAAATACCACCAAAAGAAAGCTCTATTTGTGGGAAAAAAAGGACGCAAATTTTGTTTGGGTACAACGCCGCACGACCGCGGCGCCGAATCGCAAAAAGGGCTCCGGTCCTAAAGCTGGAAATCCTTCCGGGGCTGAAGTGGTTAAACATGACTCAGGGCCTTACCCAAATTATGTCTAAATGTAGTATTTATGTGTTCCATCACTATTACAAATCTTGGCAGATACACTAGCTAGGCAATTGGGACACCTGCCTTTACATGCACATGAACTTTAATGGCATCCCAGTCTTATTCCGTAGGGTTCAATATTGAGTTGGCCCACCCTTTGCAGCTATAACAGCTTCAACTTGTCTATGGGAGTATTTGGCCATTCTTCCCGAAGTGCATTTGTGATGTCAGGCACTGATGTTGGATGAGAAGGCCTGGTTCACAGTCTCCGCGTTAATTCAGCCAAAAGGTGTCCTATCTGGTTGCGGTCAGGACTCTGTGCAGGCCAGTCAAGTTCCTCCACCCCAAACTCACTCATCCATGTCTTTATGGATCTTGCTTTGTGCACTGGTCCAAATCATTTGGTGGAGGGGGGATTATGGTGTGGGATTGTTTTTCAGGGATTGGTTTTGACCCCCTAGTTCCAGTGAAGGGAACCCTTAAGGCATCAACAAGACATTTTGGGCAATTTCATGCTCCCAACTTTGTGGGAACAGTTTGGGGATGGCCCCTTCCTCTTCCAACATGACTGCGCACCAGTGAACAAAGCAAAGGCCATAAAGACATGGATGAGGGAGGTTGGTATGGAGGAACTTGACTGGCCTGCACAGAGTCCTAACCTCAACCTAATAGAACACCTTTTTACTGAATTAGAGCAGAGACCGCAAGTCAGGCCTTCTCATCCAACATCAGTGCCTGACCTCACAAATGCACTTCGGGAAGAATTGACAAACATTCCCATAGACATATCCCTAAACCTTATGGACAGCCTTCCCAGAAGAGTTGAAGCTGTTATAGCTGCAAATGGTGGCCCAACTCTATACTGAATCCTGGGCTGCCATTATAGTTCATGTGTGTGTAAAGGCACATTTCCCAATACTTAGGACAATCTATTGTATATTACTTGTGAAGTTTATAATAAACCCCTGGTTGGGTTTCTCACCACAATCCAAAGACAGGCTGGAATTTTATTAGTCTCTTGTCCAAAATAGTCTGTAATGTAAGCAAGTTATTTTGGGACTTTAAATTGGAAGCGCATTGCAGCCAGGGACTTGGACATTTCAAATTGTAGGGTTTACACTGCACAGGTACATCTGGTTAGTAAACTGCTGCTTGGATCAGTGTTTCTCAACTTCAGTCCTCAAGGCATCCCAACAGGTCATGCTTTCAGGATTTCCCTCAGATGAAACAGCTGTGGTAATTACTAAGGCAGTGAAACTGATCAAATCACTTGTGCAAAATAATAGCCTGAAAACATGACCTGTTGGGGGTACTTGAGGACAGGGTTGATAACCACTGACTTAGAATTTTGTCCTGGAGTTATACTGATCTGATGAACAAGGGTTAACACAGCAAATAGTATTAGGTATTGAAATCAATATGAAAAGACAGCTTGAAAGATACTGGTGGGCGTGTACTTCTATTGGGCGTGTATCAGTGCTAACTTATATAAGGGACTTCGGTAGAGGGTGTTGGTTTGGCCTGATGAGAGGTCAGGTTTGTTGCTGTGGTTTTTGTGGGAGAAGGAATGATATTTTGCTAATGACAAATGTTTTACTAGAGCTGTTTGCTGAAATTATTGTGCATTTTGACCATCAAAAGTGGCTTGATTTTACCATGCTGTCCGATTGGGGTGTGTATTGTTTGTCTTACCATGCATTCTTCTAGAAGGAAATACTCCCCAATGTATGTCTGTAGAATGTCGGGGGTGGTGGGGTGTTATTGTTTTAATATGTGCCTTTTTAATATTATGTTGTAATGCTTTGTTAGAATGACTGTTAATTATCTTTCTGTAATTTTGCAGCTAATAATGTCATGTGGGTGTTTAGTCATTTTATGAAATGTGTGGGCGGTTATGCACGGTGAAACTAAAACTGAGTCCACTGTAAGGTTTAGTCCAAACTTAGATTGTAAGCTCCTATGAGCAGGGCCCTTCGAACCCAACTGCTAACTGTTTTGCTAAATGTGTATATACTGTAAATACTTTAATGCCAGTAAATATGTACATACTTGTGTTTCTGCTGGCAAAATAAAATGAAATTGTTTTGCTTGTTGTTGTTCTCTTTTGTTACTTACTTTTTA
The DNA here is from genome assembly GCA_018402905.1 of Glandirana rugosa. NCBI lineage: Eukaryota > Metazoa > Chordata > Amphibia > Anura > Ranidae > Glandirana > Glandirana rugosa. Next base: position 166,258 of record BLSH010258084.1, on the reverse strand, counting down.
ATTTGTTTTGGGGGGTGGTGGTTTTGGGGAAGGGGATTACCTTCCTTAGGGCCGGTTCGCACTGCTGCGTTGTCCGAGATCGGATGTGATTTGCACCGCAGTGCAAATCACATGCGATCTGTGCTATGCAAATTCAGCCATACAGATAGTATGGCTGAATTTGCATCGCATCCTGACCAAACTCGTACAGGACCCTTTTTTTTACGCAGCAGAATCAGATCACATGGATGTTCACATCCATGCAATCCGATTGCTGTCTGAATTTGCAGTTTGCAGTGCAACCTGCAAACTGATTTGGGGGTGTCATTAGCTTTCTATTGACACACCCAGCAGTTTGCATATGGCAGTGCGAACTGTCTAAGTCGGGTGCAATGCGGCAACCCGCAGTGGATTTGCAGGGTTCCCGCATCACACTAGTGTGAACCAGCACTGAGAAGTCATCTTCTCATTTATATTTGCATAGTCCTTACAGATATATATCAGCAGGAAGTGTAATGTGGCTGTAAACAGGAAGTGATGTGTGCACATGGGCTGGAAGCAATTGTGTGGAGATGCCAAATAAATCAATGAACCCCATCCAAACCACATCCTCTAGAAAACAAGAGAAAAAGAAAGGCGCACGCACCTAGTGCATTACCAAAAACAATTTTATTAAAATTGATAGCAAGAGAGGGTACTCACAAAATGGTGGGTGCACAACCTGTGCAAACTGAGACAGAATAAAAGCTGAAGCGTTTCGGGGGCGCACCCCCTTCCTCAGAGCTACGAAGCTCTGAGGAAGGGGGTGCGCCCCCGAAACGCGTCAGCTTTTATTCTGTCTCAGTTTGCACAGGTTGTGCACCCACCATTTTGTGAGTACCCTCTCTTGCTATCAATTTTAATAAAATTGTTTTTGGTAATGCACTAGGTGCGTGCGCCTTTCTTTTTCTCTTGTTTTCTAGTCGTTTTCGGATTTCCCCATCCGAGGAGGGCTGCACGCATCGTTTCTTTTACCTTCGTCCAGTCGGTAGTCTGCCATACAAGAGGACTTACCAGCGCGGGAATTTCTCAATTTCTTTTTGTATGTGTCAAACCACATCCTCCCCTACATTGATCAAAAATGTCATTTCAACTTGCTTGCGGCTGTAATGTATTGCCCCCCCCCCCCCCAATCCATACCAAGCCCTTTGGCTCAGGGATGGATTTTAAGGGGAAGCCCACTCCAAATTTTTTTACAAAATGACCGGGGATCCCCCCAAAATCCAGACTCTTTCTGAGCATGCAGCCTGGAGGTCAGGATGGGGGGACAAGTGAGGGCCCGCCCCCCTCCTGGACCAAACCAGGCCACATGCCTTCAACATGAGGGGGTGTGTGCTTTGGGCATCTTGTACCTATGTTGATGGGGACAAGGGCCTCTTCCCGACAACCGTGGTTGTTGGGGGTCTGCGGTTGGGGGGCTGATAGAAATGTGGAAGCCCTCATTAACAAGGGGGCCACCAGATCCTGTCCCCCCATGTGAATGGGTATTGGGTATATCATACCCATTCACCTAAAAAGTGTAACAATGTTTTTAAAAATGGAGACATTTTTTGTCCAATCTTTTGTGTTAAAAAAGTGTCTCACAATGTACATCCATGGTCAATAGGGATGGTCCCCCGCTTGGAGTCAAAAGTATGTTCCAATCGAACATCTTGGGGTTACCGAATCCTGAACATTATGGGGCACTCATGGGAAATTTGAGCGGCCCATAATGCAGTGAAATTGTGGGGGAATGCTGCCCGCTGATTGGCCAAAGCATGCACATGACCTGCATGCTTTGGCCAATCACAGCATGCTCTGCCGTGAGAGCCAGGTTAGAACACGCCTAGGGAACACTTTTTACTTTTTAACACACAGTTAACCCTTATAGTGCCCCCTCCAGGTTAACCCCTTCACTACCAATAGCATTTCTACAGTAATCAGTGCATTTTTATAGCACTAATTGCTGTATAACTGCCAATGGTCCCAAAAAAGTGTCAAAATGGTCCGACATGTCCGCTGCAATATCGCAGTCCTGATAAAAATCGCAGATCGCCGCCATTACTAGTAAAAAAAAATAAATAAATAAATAAAAGCCCAGAAATGAATTCTCATCATCCGTAAACGCGGCAACTTTTGCGCAAACCAATCAATAAACGCAGAATTGCGATTTTTTAAAACAAAAATATGAGGAAGAATATAAATCGGACAAAACCGATGAAATAAAATGTTTTTTTATATTTTTTGGATTTGTATTTTAGCAAAAAGTAAGAAAAACTGGTTATTTTGCAAAATTTTCGCTCTTTTTTTATTTATAGCGGCGATCAGAAATGACGCAGAGGAGATCAAATACCACCAAAAGAAATCTCTATTTGTGGGTAAAAAAGGACGCAAATTTTGTTTGGGTACAACGTTGCACGACCACGCAATTGTCAGTTAAAGTGACGCAGTGCCGAATCTCAAAAAGTGCTCTGGTCCTAAAACGTGAAATCCTTCCGGGGCTGAAGTGGTTAAAAGAATATTTAGTGGTGTTTTTGTTTTGTTTTTTTCACTTTAACCATTATTAAAACCACTGCTCCTGAAAAAAAAATTGATTTATAAACTTTTTTTATGGCAATGAACTTGCATACAAGCATTAAATGGAGGAAATCTGAACCCACAAATTCGATTCCAATTGACATCCAGTCCTTAGAACATGTGATCTGAGAGGCATCTTGCCAGGCAAATGGAGCTCTCATGTGTGTAGATTTCCTTCCAGTTTGTGAGAGTTGAAGTCGTAATTGCCTTTAATTGGGAGTTATTTTAAGGCACTGCTAGAGTAGATTTGGAAGGTATAGTAAATCAGGGCGAAAGGGGCGTGGCTTGGCACGAGCGGCGTGAGGACGCACTGCACAGGAGCTCCGGGCACAGATCGCTCTATCTGGAGGAATCCTGCCTCCACAACAACAGGATCCAGGTAAAACTACTCCAGATAGATAGCCCATACTCCCCGCTACCCGCCGATACCATTTTTGGGCCGAAAATACCCCATACACCACTGCGGCCTAGGCCGCATCAACATCCCCGGCCTCAATTGCCGGCCGGCGGCCGTACGGGCCTACGTCACCAGCGATATACAGACATGCCACGGACCCAGAAAATGCCACAATCACTATAAAGTAGGCAGCCCACCACCGCCCTTCCCAACAATTACGTTCACGGGTTGGATTAAGGCACAACTGCAACAGACCATGCCACGGAGTCATCCCCGGCCTCAGGTACTTGGAAAGAGACTTTCTAACCACCATACTAGTGCCACTTATGCAACAGGGCGATTCCTCCTTAGAAAAGCCTACCTCTGCTGGCAATCATCACCTCAATTAGCCAGTTTTTAGTGGCCACTTCTGGGTAAGCTACTTTGGGCCTAGCAACTGACTTTTTGGGGATAAGGCCTAGTACCTAATGAAGATGGCAGCCTAGACACAGAGCGCTGCATACCCACGACCTACCCCATAGCTATTGCCAGCATATGCACATAATGGGCAAACAGACCAAAACCATAAAGTTACACCGGGACCCCGTGCCCCAAGATCTTCATCTACACCAGATATTAGAGAAATCACAGCCCCGTGGTTGAGCTACGACCAAAATGACACCCTAGAGACATGAGGCAGAACACAGTGATGATTCAATAGCAACATCTGAAGACTTGATAAGTGACTCTGTCCCTCCAGACCATCCGCTTCAACTCTCAGAAATGTACACTATTGCAGCAGATATCAAAAACACTTTCTCTTGTGCAATCACCGAACTAAAAGCTGACATTCTTTCACTCACTGAACGCATGACAGCCTCTGAGCGGGCACATATTAAAAGAGACAGAGGGGTGGAGAACCTCGAATCGGTGGTCGTCTCACACGCCACACACCTAATCCTTATGAACCGCCAAATTGAAGACCTGGATAACAGGGGACGCAGACAAAATATAAGAATCAAAGGGATCCCTGAATCCATAGAACCCACAGAGATTAAATCTGTATTACAAGCAACATTCAATGAGATCCTAGAACGTCCAAAGGATACTACCGTTGCCTTTGTTAGGGCTCATAGAGCCCTGAAACCGAAACCCCCAGATACTGCTCCCCCTAGGGACGTTGTCTGTTGCCTTCAAAGCTTTCAGCTCAAGGAAGAAATCCTTAACAAGGCTAGACTAAATGACCAGATAACCATTAATGAGCACACGATCGCACTATACCAGGATCTGTCTCCAATCACATTACAGAATAGGCGAGCATTACGCCCTCTGCTGGAGGTACTCCGAAATGAAGGGATTTCCTACAGATGGCGTTTCCCATTCGCACTGAATGCCACCTTCAAAGGGAAACAATTTTATCTTAAAATGCCTGATGAACTTCCGGTATTCTGTGAGAAACTACATATTGCCTTGGTGGATCTGCCAGATTGGTACAGAGAGTTCCGCACCTTACCTCCAAAACAAGCTGTCTCACAAATCCCAGGCTCTTCACCCACAAAATCTCCACTGGCCAAGAAGGCTAACTTTGAAAAACGTTCAAGCTCCAACAGAGGAAACTTCCCCCATGGCTCACAAGGCACAAGAATTAGAGTTTACTTGAGACAACAGAGAACCATCAACTGCACTACAAAGTCAGACTCTAGACCTACCCGAAAGAGCTTCTGCCCAGATTTGAATAGGCACACAGCCGTATATTGATAAGAATGTGTCGTTTTTTAGTTTGCCACCTTTTTCCCACCTCTTTATCACCCCGGTCTTCCTTTACAGACAGAAAACCCTACCGTCTATTGACACTACACGGACAAAGGATACCTGCAAAAATGGAAGTCCATATTGTGGGTTGATTACCAATACTTTGAGTTTGTCCCATACGAGCTCGAACTGCATGGCTAGACTATGCCTCACACCCTCACCCCAAAGTCTACAAATCTGGCTTTATGGCCTATATTAATGTCCCTAAAACCTGGCCCAGAAGTTCTGCAAGTTTCATTTACACAGGATGAGCAACTGCATTGCTAATCAGTTTTGGCGTTTTTGAGTTTGCCAGGTTATCCTTTCTGCAAATTGTAGCTGCTCATTGCTCATTATGCAAGGCTTTTGTGCCCAGTCAAAAACTCTGGCTTGCATTGGGACAGACATTTGCTGAACCCGATGGGACATAGACCCTTCACACACCATGACCTAAAATTCCCCTAAGTTCCAAGGTGGTTATGGCGTTTTTTAGTTTACCATCTTATTTTTGCCACTCCCACTGATTGATAATCACTCTCCTTACTCACGGTACAATCCTAAATACCGGCAGACTGCCCTGATAACGAAGTTTGGTCTTCTCGAGTAACCTTTTACAGTTGTTGTTATATACAGGCCCGGAGGCCCCGGGCCCCTCTCTGTAAAACTGTGATTATTGAAACTGTATATTTGCTCTATACACTGTTTAGTGACGGCTTCTAGGCTGGCAATTCAATTCAAAATATAAAGGTCCATGTTCGGACCACTATTGAAGCAAGGTCGTGGGAGATGCTGCACACTTATGAATACTACATCTTTACCACATATATACCAACTTTTGATAACTATGCCTATTGAACACATGGGCAGTGCCTCCCACTCCCTACACCAGTGGCCTTACTCCCTCCCCGGAGGGGGCAAACCTACACTACAATTCTCCGCATAGAACGGAGACGGTTAAAAGATTTTTGTTTAGAGATATTATCTCATCTTGTTCTGTCTTCTTCTTCTTTACCCCCCACACTTGTCTCTCACTCTCTCTCTCTCCAGCTGATCTGCATCCCAACTCTGTTTTTCCTTCCTATTCTCTTTCTTGGTTCGGTGGATCTCACTGAAACAGGCATAATACGGAAGAACATTGCACTAATACTCAGTGTCTAATCATGTCTTATTCCATGCTAGGCAAGTCTCCGACCGTGGTCTCACATAACGTTAGGGGTTTGAACGTTCCCGAAAAGAGAACGGCGCTCCTAAAGGAACTACATAAGGTAAAAGCAAAAATTGTATTTTTACAGGAGACCCACTTCAAAACGGGATCAGCTCCCAAACTTTATAGTACAAAATACACACTATCATACCACTCAACCAACCCCATCTCAAAATCAAAAGGTGTATCGATTCTCATACACAAGGATGCGGACATAACTATTACAGACCAACTTACAGACCCTAATGGTAGATACCTTTTCCTCAAAGGGCAATGGGCTGGGAAACCGGTCACCTTAGCCACTATCTATTTTCCTAATATGTCACATGTGACGTTTTGCCGGCATGTGATAGAGGAACTGAAGTCCTTCGCCAGGGGATGTATCCTATTGGGGGGGGGGGGACTTCAACATACCACTGGACCCGTTGCAAGACACCTCCAACCATAAATCCAGTATTACATATCGGAAACTTCGCACAATAAAACTTTTACTGGCACAACTTACGTTAGTGGACACTTGGCGTACAGCTAATCCGACTGATAGAGACTACACTTATTTCTCTGCTCCTCATAATACGTTTTCTAGAATTGACTATATTTTTATGACGCAAAGAGACCTTCCAAACATGAAAGAAGCAAAAACTGGTATCAAGACGTTCTCAGATCACGCACCAGTCTCTCCAACATTGAACACAAACAGCACACATTAGAAAAGGAACATGGAAACTCAACCCAACAATATTAACCGATTTGAAGAGAGAGCAACACGTGGCTGCCTCAATAAAATCTTACTTCACTGACAACACCACGGGTGATCTTTCCCCCATAACAATATGGAATGCCCATAAATGCGTAATCAGGGGCGAACTTATAAGCATGGAAACTAAAAAGAAAAGAGAGTCTGAGAAGGAAACCAATGATCTGATTACACGTATTAGACTCTTGGAAACACAACACAAACATTCCTTAGCTTTGAATATTGCTGAGAAACTCCTGGAATCAAGAAAATCCCTCCAAAACATAATTGATACTAAAGCAAAAAGGACACTGTTCCTGAAAAAAGGGTTTTATTATGAACATAGTGACAAAACAGGTAAATTTTTAGCCAAGGCTCTAAAGGATGTGCAACTAGCTTCCAACATACATGCTATCAAAACCCAACACGGAAAACTGACACACAAAACTGATGAAATTGCGGAAGCATTTCAGGTTTACTACTCCAAACTATACCACTTACAACCCCCTCATAAACCCGCAGAACTCACAGGCACACGAGCACAAATTCTGGAAGACTATTTATCCAATAGCGGTCTCCCTAAACTTGATGAGGCAGATGCACACAAATTAGATGAACCCCTAACTGAAAAAGAACTCTCTGATGCCATTCAAACATTGAAACCCGGGAAGTGCCCGGGCCCAGATGGTTTCACCGCACATTATTACAAAACATATGCCGAACTACTAACACCTCACTTACTGAAAGCCCTAAACTACTTCAAAGAACCCCAGGAGGTCCCAACCGAATTCCTCAAGGCACATGTCACGATACTTCCCAAACCAAACAAAGATCACACAGACTGCGGGAACTACCGCCCAATCTCACTACTAAACCTAGATCTGAAACTTTTCGCTAAGGTCTTAGCAAACAGACTCCGACCTTTTCTGATTGACCTAATAGGCCCAGAACAGGTAGGCTTCATGCCTGGAAGGGAAGCCAGGGATAACGTTACCAAAGCTTTGAACCTTATACACAGGGCCCATACTGATGACTTTGAAGGCATGCTGCTATCTACAGACGCAGCAAAATCCTTTGATAGGGTCTCCTGGGACTTCCTTATAGCAACATGTTCACATATAGGACTTCAAACACATATGCTAGCTTGGATCTCTACCTTATACCAATTCCCGACAGCTAGACTGAAGATAAACAATACTCTATCTGAACCCGTTAAGATACACAATGGGACAAGGCAGGGCTGCCCCTTATCCCCTCTACTTTTCATCCTGACACTAGAACCCCTTATAAGAACAATTAACAACACACCAGCAATCCACGGATTCCAATCAGACAAGAGACTATATAAGGTAGCGGCATACACTGACGATCTATTATTTTTCGTAACACAACCTCACATATCCATTCCCAACCTATGTAAAGCTTTTGACATCTTTGGATATATATCCAATTTTAAAGTCTTTGTTAGCCAATCTGAATAAAACCCTCTCCCAATGGAACCTAAAAAACTTTTCTTGGTTTGGAAGGTCAGCGATAATAAAAATGTCAATCTTGCCATAAGTCTTGTATCTGTTTCAAACTATACCGATAAAATTACCGATTATCGATTCTTCCTATCATTGCAGACGCTACTTCGGAAATTTTTATGGGCTCCAAAAAAACCACGCATTCAGTTGCAACTTCTTATGAGATCTAAACAGACCGGAGGGCTAGGTTTCCCAGACTTTAAACAATACTATTACGCTACTCATATCACACGCATCATAGACTGGAACTGCCATGCTGACAACAAGGACTGAGTATCTCTAGAAACTGGCACAGACAAATCTTTGGTGAGACTATCACCTTGGATACCTTGGGAGAAATGCCCAACCATTCTGAAAAACCATCCCCTGATAGGGGCCACGTTAGAGGCGTTTAGGAAGTCATGCAAAACTAGAGGCATTTCCTCATCACCAGGACGCCTAACTCCCTTACATAATAACCCAGATTTCCCACCAGGGCAATCGTTACACCACCTAGGTCTCACATACAGACACAAAACTCTAACGGCTAGCAACTGCTTAACCCAAGGAAAAATGAAACCCTACACTGTACTCCAAAGCGATCAAGGACACACAGATCTGAATTTTTGGACTTATAGGCAAATACATAACTATATTACTAACACTTCCAGGCTACCACACTTTCAAGAGCCCACACCTCTCGAAAAAATATGCTTAAATGGAACTCCAACAACCAAATCCACCTCCTTAGCATACAATTTGTTGCAACCCACCATCTCTTCTGATACAAACATACATAAACTATTCTGGGAAAAATCCCTCGCAACAAATATATCGGACGAACAGTGGCTACATGCCTGTGTCTTCGCACATAAATGCTCTATTAATACCAGATTCCAAGAAACGTCATTTAAAATCCTCACTAACTGGTACCTAACCCCAATTAAATTGCACAGATGGTTTCCGGACCTCCCCGATAGTTGTTGGAGATGCAATAAAGACCCAGGAACACTACTCCATATATGGTGGGAATGCTCCCACATACAAAAATTTTGGGAGCCAGTAAGAGAAACGATAAAACAAATTACCGATACTACTATAGCCCTAACGCCTGCATGTTGCCTCCTCCACATGTCCAATCGTTCGATGTCAACATACAAAAAAATCATTGACGAGACACCTACTTACGGCAGCAAGATCGTTAATTCCCGGTTATGGTGAGCCCCCACAACTTGACAATTTTTCCACTCCAGTGCTATGGCCAAATAGTAGGCTTGAATCAAAATCAAATAGACAATGGAATTGTTAAGTGTCTGATATGCTGAAGATAAGTTGTCTTATTCTTGTAACTTTTGCTTGTCATATCTTGCTCATTTCACTATGTACTCATTTGAGAATCGAATAAAACATATTGAAACATAAATTAGGGCGAACGAGTTTATGTTTATGGGTGTCCACGGTATACTGTGACTGGCATAGTTCTTTGGTAAATTCTGGGGTCAGTCTAATGCCTGGACAGGCCTCTTAGACTATGAGTTTATGTTTTATGGGTGCACATGGTATACTGTGGCTGGCAATGTTGTTTGGTACATTTGGAAAGTTGTACTTTTGAAAAGTTCAATAAAGATGTGGCCTTGCCCTATTTCCAACTTAATCAGTTTCAATGTCTTTTTTTTTGGGGGGGGGGGGGGGGGCAA
>BLSH010258084.1:134874-156365 GCA_018402905.1 Glandirana rugosa | reverse complement strand
CCCCCCCCCAAGGTATTGAATATTAGTTGGTCATAAATGAGCCTAGATCTCAATTACAGCAGAGTAGAGTGTGTATAATATATCATTGGGATGTGTGTACAGTTCAGTAATGATTAAAAATAAGCATGTAAGGGCAATATGTTTATGTCTTGTTGTGTCTGGAGAGGGGAAGAGGGGAGAACAGACATGTTGTGTGTCACTGAGCAGTGGGTCTGGCTGCAGAATGAGCTAAAAAGGGCAAAGACTCACTACTCCCGGGTTCACATACAGACCAATCTTGTCGATCAATGTTGACGTTAAAATATTATCTAAGATTATATCCATTCTTCTAGCTGTACTACTCCACTTTATTTTACACCCCACCCAATCAGGATTTGTCACGGTGCATTCGGCAACCTTAAATATCCGCAAGGTTTTGCTAGCCCTAGAATACGTCAAATCACACCAAAGGCATTTGATAATATAAGCTTTGACTGGCTGTTTAAATAAATGCCTTTGGTTTTTTGGGCTCAAACCTATGCTTTCTACGACAAATGCATGCATTCCCGACGGCTCGCCTAGTCACCCCTGACTTCACCTCAGACACAATCCCCTTGACTAAAGGAACAAGGCAGGGATGCCCCTTGTCCCCGCTCTTATTCAATAAAGCGATTGAACCATTATCCAGACTACTTAATTCACCTGCCGGGGTTAGCGGTATCACTATAGGACACACAACTCTCAGCTCCACTCTATTCGCGGGCGATATCCTCCTTTTCTGTTCCAACCACCTTTCTGACTTCGCCAAACTTCAAGAAATATTTGCAGACTTTCGAATCAGCTCGGATTTCAAGATCAATTTTGACAAGAGTGAGGTCTTAGCTCTTAACCCTAGGCTATCCACTAAATGGAGACTTTCTTCCCCATTTGCCATAGCCTCCCAAAGCATCACATATCTAGGCATCCACATAGGACGAGAGCCTTCTTCCCTCTACACCCTCAATTACCCACCTCTTATATCAAAAATTGTAAAGGAGTTGGAGGCTTGGATGACCCTCCCGCTCTTTGGAAGATGCCACCTTTTCAAAATGATTTCATTTGCGCAACTCCTATACCCTATGCAGTCTATACCCCTCTTGCTAAAGCATACTGATGTAAAGTACACAGAGCCCTATCATCTTTGCTATGGTCACACAAAAAAATACGTATTTCCCTTCAAAAACGTTCTCTTCCAAAGTCTGAGGGTGGTGCAGGCTTGCCCAATTTGTGTTTCTACAATCTCGCATGTTTGCTGACGCAAGGCTTAGAATGGCCCTCTGGTAAATCCAAATATTCAAATTATGCATTTGAGGAAGCCCTAGTGTCCTCGTTTACATTATCAGCAGTCCTCCACTCAAATTTGAGAACTCTACTGCCACACCTCAGATCTAATGTGATCATCAGTTGAGGCTTGGAGGGAAACTCAGAAATTGTTTTGTTTGGACTCTCTGCTAACATATCTACTTATCTTACCATCAAGGGTAACCCCATGTTTACTCCATTAACTATGCACTCTGTATTCTCAGAATGGCATACCCGGGGTCTCATTACCATCTCTTCATTATACTCTGGTGATCGGGGCAAATTTAAAACTTTTCAAGCTTTGTCACTTGAATTCTCTCTACCACCTTCCAATGTCTTCCACCACCAGCAACTACTCAGCTACCTATGGACATACGAAATGTTTAATAAAGATCGTTTTCAAAAATCTTTTATAGACGCAGTGATTCAGAATAATGACTACTCACTCTCTAGACTCATCCAACATCAAACATAGAGCGTACTATCCGTTTAGGAATAGTAATACGGATCTGTCACAAGCACAATGCTCATGGTGTTCACTACCGCGGCCCACCCTGCTGCATTGACTGTGGGAATGCCCTACTGTCTTTGCCTTTTGGGACTCCATACTCTCGTATATCTCCAGTATCACTCGGACTCACTTGCCAAAAGACCCGCTATTGTCTATTCAGATCTGATACACCCACCACATGCTCTTTAAACACAGATCTACTGACAATATCACAGTGGACACATATTTGCTTATTAGTCGCTCGCAGGACTATTATGATGCAATGGATTAAACCATCTCCATCTTCAATACAAGCACTGGAACAAGCTTTAACATCACTCTTCTATATGGAGAGGTTGGATACTATTGCTTTGAACTTTAGGTCTACCACCCGGTTCTTTACTAGACGGCGACAATACATGGAGAAGACCTTTCCAGAGGAAAAATTATCGCCACTTGTCTATTTATTTCGCTACACTAAATGGTACTTGTAGAGAGATATCACCAACTGTCTGGGAAAACTCAAAGTCCAGGACCAGCTCACTAATGATTTATAGCTGCTGGTAGTATTATCCTTGACAACAAAACATGCTGCCTCCACTCCTGAGGGTTCTATAAGTGGTAGGTGCTTGCTGTAAATTCTCACTTTAATGCCTAAGTTCTGTATTCATACTGTTTTACTTATGCTTTAATACTAGCTGGAATGACTTACTTCTGTGACGAATCATTCCAATTACTATTTCCTGGCTATTATTATGTACATTTGTTTCTTGAAAATCTCAATACATATTTTTTTAAAAAAAGACATGTGCAATGCCTGATGGGAAATGAAGTTTGAGGATCGTGCAAACTGTAAAGAGATAGAAGAAGATATGATGCAATCACTTTTCTAACAGAGCCTTCCTAGCTAAATACATGGTGCATCTTTTGAACTAGAGATCACTTCCTGTAAATTAAACTGGACATATCTCTTCAATGGTAAGGAATTTCACAAATGTAATAACTGTTTAGTGTTTTATGTAGGGGGGTGGAATAATGGGGGATTTTTTGAAAATCTCGGAGTTCTGTTTTAATCACTACTGTTTTTCCTTTATAAGTGTGCCACTAATGTCCACTCTTCTGCTTTTTGTCCCTTTTCTATTCACATACACTTACGAACTTGACAGAGCCATGCAAGTTTATGGAGTTCCTTGTAACACATTAAAATTTTTTTTCCAAGAGACAGCAGTTGGACCATCGCTGAATATCTCCTTTAATCCCTTCATGATAGAGTGTCAGGCTCCGTTCACATATGAGCCACATGCGGCTCACAGCAGGGGTCCAGTGCATCCTGGTTCACAGTTTCGGCTCCGATTTCAGCCCAACTTTTGCTGAAGAGTTGAAGATGTTGGTCAGCACAAACACAGGTACGCATGTATGCGTACCCACTTTTGTGAGGCCGCATACTGTTGGTGGGAAGGGGTTAGAATAAGCAATAGGAAATAAAGCACTAAGATTCAAGTAGATTACATAGTTGATTTGTAATTATGACTACTAGACCAATGTTTATCCTGCCTTGCATTAAACACCAATTATAAAGTGATGCAATATATATACATTGCACAATAAAAATAGTATCTATGGATAGTGATCATGAACTGTTAAGAGGCCTTGCAGTTGATTACCTTAAAGTGGCATTAAACCCAAAAACCAAAAAAAATAATAATAATAAAAAAAGCTTATCATTGTAAGCACCTCTGTCAGTGGTAAATGGTTTGCCTCATTCCTCTAACCGCTACATCCTCGAACTGCTAAATCTGCAGGAGATATTGTTCTTTTGAAAAACAACAGGCCTACTTGCTAGATCACCAGGTGAAAATGAGGGAAAGAAAGCCTAAAAAAGAAAACTAATGAAGCCATCACAGCTAAGACTTGGTAAGCTGCAATATAATAAGTGTCTGCTTTTGCGTTTAATACTGCTTTAACCCATTCCTACAGCATCTCTTCCAGCTTGGCATTCCTTCTTCTGCTATAAGCTCATGGTCACTTCAGTGGGATGGAGAGTGGGGGAGGGTGTAGGTAAATATGTGTTTATCAGCCCCCCTTCCTTTCCTTAATGAACACAGAAAGCGATCAGTACCGATTGCTCCTGTGTTCATTCATCACTGAAGCACAGTAAACAGTGTTTACTATGCTTCAGTTAGTGAATGAACAGGAGTCTCTATACAGAGATTTCTATTCATTGGTCCACAGTGCAGCTGCAATGCTTTGCTTCACATCTGCGGCAAAGTTAGCCCAACTTGTAGCGACTGGGCAGCAAAAATCAAACTTGAAGTATCACTTTCTAATGATATCATATATCATATCAAGTTCCAGAAAGTTTTTAACACCTTTGAAGTAGTAATACCAGCCTGGTCAGTGGCGTGACACATGAAAACATGACAATTAGTACATTATATACAAGTTTATAACTAAGCATGTATCCTAGATACAGACTCTACAGTACTGATAATACTCAGAGTAAATTAGCTCTAATACATATCAGTTCTACATAAATCTGCTGACATTTGTATAACTACCCCAGCATCACAATCACTTTGGAAAGGATAGCAGTCAACCACTACTATGAGGCTGGCCATACACTGTGTGAATTTCTTTCCTGCAACTATGGGTTGCAGGTAAGAAATTTGCTTTATTCCCCCATCAACACAGACAGCATTGACAAAGGAATCCCTCCCGTCGAGCAATTGACAGTGACAGTTGTTGTAGAAATGTTATTAGGAAGTATTAATTAGGAATTGTTACAGTGTCTCCCAGTGTCGGTTCACCGGTATTCGCTGTGTATGGCGAATATGGCTTTAACCGATATGGAGGAAATGCCACTTACAATGGAAACCTTCCATTAATTGGTAACCATACACTACCCGCCTCATCATCCCTGCCGGCAGGCGCTCTGAGCGGTTAACGCTGGAACGAACGCTGGTCCGGATCTTTGAGGTGTGATGCGCGTTCCGTGGCGCAGGTATATTACCATCAACCGGGGGGGCCCCCGTATTATGTGCAGATTAATCCGCAATACTAGTTAGCGCAGGCGCCTTCCTGAGACAGCGTTTCGCTAGAACGAACCATCTTGCCACCGTCACGCTGCGGCGGGCGGGCGGCAAGTGGTTAAGCAACTTTTTCATAGGGTTCTGTCCCATTTTTGTTGTATAACCATTGCTTTTCAATGATAGAATACAGTGCTCCAATTTATCACACAGATTTTTTTTTTTTTTTTCATGCCTATACAAATACACATGATTAGTTTCATAAATGTAAAATAAAAAGACAAATGTATATGTAAAAAAAAAACAAATAGATAAGTAAATAAACAAACCAATCAAAGAGCCAGGTCCAGACCAATTAGGTCAGATCTTTGTTTTAAAGCTTAGACCCCTATAGGAATAGATGCAGATCAAAATCTCTATTTCACCCTTTAGGAAAAAAGGTGTCCAAACGGTTTATCCAGAAAACCTCTCTCTTTCTTAATTTAATTTCTCTATTACCTCCCCTCCTATCTTGTGTCACAGATTCTATTACCATAAATCGTAACTGGGACACCGTATGTCCCATATCTACAAAATGTTTAACCAAAGGTAATTTTGTTAATTTATCTCTTATTGCATATTTATGTCTCGCTATCCTATCTTTTACCTTCTGAGTGGTCTCCCCTATATAGAGGAGACCACAGGGACATTTAATAAGGTATACCACAAATGCCGATTGGCAGAGGCGTTGCTAGGGGGTGGCTATTGGGGCTATAGCCCTGAGTCTGGGGCCCATAACCCCGGGTCTCTTACAGGGTGGCTGCAGTTCTGCAATTAGCAGGTATGTCCCGGTCTGGAATGCAGACTCTGTATATATATATATATATATATATATATATATATACATATATATATATATATATACATATATACACACACACACACACACGTATATTTATTACTATTATAATTTATTTTATTACATGTATGCCCGCTCAAGTGTATGTCTTTTACTTCGCTGCTATGGGCTCTAGCCCCAGATCTTTTGTAGACCTAGCAATGCCCCTGCCGATTGGCATGTGTGGTATCCCCTAATTTCCAAAGTTTCCCCAGTATGTGGGTGATTAAACGTTTTCCCCTTAATCATGCTGTTGCACTGAATACAGCTTAGACACGGATAGGAACCATAATTAGGGGTACCCAAAAAGGTTCTACCAATATTCTTTTTTTGATCCTGCCAACGTCTGACCTGACCACCCGGGAGTAAATTGTACGCCCCTTGCGATAGGCCGTCATTGGGACATATTGAAATTCCTCAATGGATGGATAATTGTCCCGCAGAATTGTCCAATGTTTTTTAATGATATTAAAAACTCTCTTTGAGTATGGGTGGAATTGTGTCACAAACGGTAACCTCCTTTGACCTCTGTACTTTTTTGTTGTTTTCTGTTTCTGTCCTAATCTTATTTAAATTCCTCTCTTTTATAACCTCTCTTTTCTAATTTGTTTTCTACCTCATCAAGACGTTCTTCCCTAATTCTGGGGTCACTCACAATGCGTCTAATACGTGAAAACTGACTCTTCGGTACTGATTTAAATACACCCGGTGGGTGAAAGCTTTTCTGGTGCAACAATTGATTGTGGACCATAGGTTTCACATATAAATCACTTTCCAATCTACCTGCCTCCAGCATTACCAAATATCCAAGAAGGGCAAACTCCTATCACCAAAATTGATACTAAATTCCAATCCTGGAAGTAACAAATTAATGCAAGAATGAAACAAGAGCAAGGTATCCATGCCGCCCCCCATATTGCGAACACATGATCCACAAAACGCCACCAACCTTGGCAATGTTCCTTAAACAATACGTTAATATAAATCAGAGATTCCTCTATCATATTCATAAAACCATTCGCATATGGGGGGGCAACATTTGAACCCATAGAGGCCCCCCTCAACTGCCTGTAATGCTGTTCGCCATACAAGAAAATATTTTCCTCCAACACTATCTTCAAGAGTTGTAACAAAAAAAACTTTTCCTCTATATAGGGGAGACCACTCAGAAGGTAAAAGATAGGATAGCGAGACATAAATATGCAATAAGAGATAAATTAACAAAATTACCTTTGGTTAAACATTTTGTAGATATGGGACATACGGTGTCCCAGCTACGATTTATGGTAATAGAATCAGAATAGAATTCTGGGGAGTTAAGAAGGTCGCAAAACACTGGCGGGGAGGTAATTTTATCAGGAAAATAAGCCAGAGAGAGTCTTTCTGGATATACGAAACTCAAGTTCTTAGCCCTGCAGGTATGAATGTGGAATTCGATCACTGTTTTATTTCTGATAGATAAATCATTATTAAATTATTTTATTTTTTATGTGAAAGGATAGCCAAGAGATGACGTCACTATCAATGAATTCACATTGAATGATTTTTTGTTATTAACTATCTTAGAATGATTTTTAAGATTTGGGAATATATAAATATATATATATTTTTATAACAATTTAATTCTGCACCTTGCAAGTATAATAATAAGAAGGGTTGTGTGATGTTTTATGGCCACTAGATGGCGCATCGCAACCAGCTCTGGTATGCTTGCAAAAAGTGTATTTTTTAACAAGTACCTTGATCTAAGGTGGAAGGCAATAGACTTGAATAGATAAAGCTGCCTTTTATTCCGAGTGATCATTTTCTCTTCCACTTGGGTTGGGTCACCATGGCAACATAAATATCCGACGTCCTGCCTGGCTCCATACCCACTGATGAAGTTCAGTTTCCTGGAATGCAACATGTTCGGGAGGAGCCGGCAGTGACTTCATCTCAAGGCTACCCTGTGTGACTGAGACGCTAGTCTAACTACAACGAACTGTAACCACGCTTTTAATCCCGCCCCTGGAGATAGGTGCTTACACATGTGAGTGCTTTGTATCTTGTTCTATTGTTTAATGAATTAAACATTGTGACAGAGAGCATTAGATCTGGTGTTTATTTTATATGGATCTGATGTGACCTGATGGATTTGATGCGGTTCTCATGAAAATGACCATGGTGGAAGCTGGAAGATTGGAGGTTTGTTTTTAAGTGATGTAGCCTCTGGGAGGTCGAATCTGTAAGGTGAGAGGCTGGAGTGACTGGTGGAGGGTCACATTTTTTCACCTGTTGCAGTGATTATAGCTTGCTTTCACGGTGCCTTCTTTCCTATACCTGGAAATAATTCAGAATGGACTGTTTCATGTATAATTGGACAATAAGAGAAGTCTGAAGACAGAGAGCTTTATTTTAAGGACTTGATATTTTGTATGTTTCATTTTAGCGCTCCACAAATTCATTTATTTAATAGAAGCTGTGATACAAGATAGGAGGGGAGGTAATAGAGAAATTAAATTAAGAAAGAGAGAGGTTTTCTGGATAAACCGTTTGGACACCCTTTTTCCTAAAGGGTTAAATAGAGATTTTGATCTGCATCTATTCCTACAGGGGTCTAAGCTTTAAAACAAAGATCTGACCTAATTGGTCTGGACCTGGCTCTTTGATTGGTTTGTTTATTTACTTATCTATTTGTTTATTTTACATAAACATTTGTCTTTTTATTTTAAATTTATGAAACTAATCATGTGTATTTGTATAGGCATGAAAAAAAAAAAAATCTGTGTGATAAATTGGAGCATTAAGATCTTTCTGTGTGTAGACGTAGAAGATTGAGTCTAAACATCAGATGTGAATAATTATTGAAGCAATTGTCGTAATTGATTCCTCATCGATTGTGAATAAATAGCACTAGTAGAATGTCATTTGAATATTGTCCCATACCTTGAGAAAGGGCGTGAGAGGAGGACAATAGCCCGAAACCGTCGGTAAATATGGAGCAAGACCATTGTCTTGTTATGGACTTTGTTTGATTTACATGATCTTTTTATGATCGATATGTTACTATTTGAAGAAAATTCTTGAACGATGCTTGTATTTTGATACATTGAAATATTAAAGAAGTTGTGTGCAGCAATCCTGGACTTTTATTTTTATATATAGCCTTGGGGTATGGCTTGATTGCTGGCACCTGAAGAACACTGAAGTGCTGCTCACCTCTCTTAATTGTTTATATATATACACATACATACACACACACATACACACACACACACACACACACATACACACACACAGTGTATTTAGTGTGCACTATATATCTGTACATAAGGTATATAGTACACTTGACATGGTGTGTTAAAATATATGCAGCCTGATATATATATATATATATATATATATATATACACACACACACACACACACACACACACACACACACACACACACACAGTGTATTGAGTGTATTAAAATATATGCAGCCTGCGGTATACAGAACACTACTTGACGTGTTGTCTTCAAATATATACAGATATACACGCAGCGTGTACACTATATCAGTGCATTTTGGGGTGTACGTTATATAGCACACTACTTGACGTGTTGTCTTCAAATATATACAGTCTAGTGTATACAGATATACACGCAGCGTATTGAGTGTACACTATATATCGGTGCATTCGGGGGTGTACGGTATATAGTACAGTGTAGTGCGGTGCTAAAAAAGAAAAAAAAAGTCATCATGTCAGGAAGGCCACAAAGGAGAGGCAGACGCTCCCAGGCCACTAAAAGAGGGCAAGCAGTCTCTGTGTCTTCAGTGTAAGCTGGCGGACGTGGTGCACGCTTGTCCTTTTTTTCTGCTGTTGGACGTGCTATTGAGCCACAACATGCAGAAGAGTTGGTGGAGTGGATAACAAAGCTGTCCTCATCCTGAATTGTTCGACCATAGTGACGGTTACATGCTCACGGAGGATGCGCAGCAGTTTAAAGGCTCCGATGTTGGTTCCCAGGTTGAGGAAGGGAGTAGCATAAGCCTAGAGACAGGGGGTGCCACAAAAGGACAAGAAACTGGCAGTCATGTTCCCCCAGCTGCAGCATACTGCCAAGTTTGCTCCAGTGACTAGGAGGGAGGAGATGAGGACACAGATGTACTTGGGTGCCTGAGAGAAGAGAGGAGGAAAGTGAGGAGGAGAAGGAGGCCCAACTCCAACAAGGCAGGATGTCCTTCAGGGGCCAGGTTAAGGGCAGCCATCCAATTGCATCAGCCCACAGAGCTCCACAGTTGCAGGGCGTTGCTCCCTCCCCGCCGAATTTCTTTGGTGTGGGCATGTTTCAGCACATGTGCAGTAGATCACACCCTTGCCATTTGCAATCTATGTCTGAAGCAGGTCAAGCGAGGCCAGGACCCCAGCCGCTTGGGCACTACTGTCTTGACAAGACATATGACGACCAGCCATGCAGTCCGCTGGCAAGAGTACCTGAAGAACCCACACCAGAAAACAAGGCAGACTCCTCCTTGCTCCTCATCTGGCATCTCAACCCCTACTATAGCTTCAGTCTTCTCCAAAACCTGCACTGAGAGGAATGAAGGTGTAGCAATACGTGCCACAACTAGTACTTGCAGCCAATCTGCTAGCAGTACACCACCAGGTGAATTCAGCAGGCAAATATCCCTACCCCAGTTGCTGAACCGTAAAAAGAAATAATGTCCCAGCCATCCACATGCTCAGCGTCTTTATGCTAGCTTGGCCATTGCTAGCATTCCAACTGCTGCCTTTTCAGCTGGTAGACTCTGCCCCCTTTCGTGACTTTGTGGAATGTGCTGTCCCACAGTGGCAGGTTCCCAAAAGACATTTCTTTTCATGTAAGTCCATTCCAGCTCTCTACCGTCATGTGGAAGGCAATGTTTTGGCCTCAGCAGCAGGGTTCAAATTACTCCTGACTCATGGTCCAGCAGGCACGGTCAGGGATGTTACCTTTCCTTCACGGCGCACTGGGTAACTCTGCTGGCAGCTGGAAAGGATGCAGGACAGGGTTCAGTTTTGGAAATAGTTCCGCCACCACGCCTCCAAAAAGCTGGTGGTGATTTTTCCACATCCGCGTCCTCCGTCCCTTCTCTTCTTCTACCTCTGTGGCCTCTTCTGCAGAATTGTCCTCTGAACCTGCAGTACTCCCTAAGCGTTCAAGGGGCTATGCAAGCAGTCAGGCTAAAAGGTGGCATGCGGTACTTGAGTTAGTCTGTCGTGGGGACAGGAGCCACACAGGGGAAGAGATTCTTTCAGCTCTGTGGGGGCAGGCTCAGAGGTGGTTGACGCCACGGCAGCTTGAGCCAGGAATGGTTGTATGCGACAATGACACCAACCTTCTCTCTGCCCTCCAACTGGGACAACTGACACATGTTCCATGCTTGGCACACATCTTGAATTTGGTGCTGCAGCGTTTCTTGACCAGGTACCCAGACTTATCAGATATACTGAGGCAGGCCAGAAAAGTCTGTGGTCATTTCCGGCGTTCATACAATGCCAGTGCCTGGCTGGCTGACATCCAATGGGAATTCAACCTGCCCAACAACCGCCTCATTTGTGACATGCCCACCAGGTGGAACTCAACATTGGCAATGCTGCAGCGGCTGCAGGCACAGCAGAGGTCCATGAATGAGTACCTTTGTGAGCATGGCAACAGGACAGGCTCAGGGGAGCTTGTCTTTTTGTCGCCACATCAGTGACTAATGATCAAGGATGCATGCACTGTCCTGCCACCATTTGAGGAGGCCACAAGGATGGTGAGCAGCGACATTGCATGCATCAGTGACACTGTCCCACTAATATTCCTTCAGGAGCACACGCTTTGTGGAATCATGGACAGGGCACTTGAGGCAGAACAGAGGGAGGAAGAGGAGGACTTCCTTTCCTCTCAAGGCCCCCTTTATGCAGAGAGCATTCCTGCAGAGCCGCCAAACACACGGGAGGAGGAGGAGGATCGTGTCAGCATTGATGTGGAGTATAATACTGTTAGAAGAAGATTGTGCTGAGGACTTGTTTGCATTTTGTTGTTTCCTCGCACTCCCAGAGGAGGTGGTGCCGGGCAGTTCTATTTAAACAGTGTGCTTCCTGTAGCAAGTGCTGTCCGTTCTACAGCGTTCCCTGTTCCTGTGACCCCCCCAGCGCTTGTTCTAGTGAGACTTCCTGTACCTGTGACCCCGGCTACCTATCTGGACTTTGTTTGCTATCTGCCTGCCCTGACCTCTGCTTGTTAATGACCACTCTTCTGCTTGATCCTTGTACCTCATCTGCCCGCACGTTGCCAACCCTGCCTGCGCCCGACTACCCGCCTGCCTGCTCCACCTGTACTGCATTGCCTGCCTGTTGACGATCCAGCCTGTACCACCACTCTTCTGCTGCACGAGCTCCTGTGGACCTGCACCTACCACCTGTGACCAAGTCCAGCCCTCGTGCCCCCCTGTGCTCCTGAGCTCCCTGTGCCCACTATCAGGGGCTCACGAACCAGGGCCGTAAGAGAGGTTGCCCCCGCATAAGTTAGACTCAACCACCAGGTATGTGACAAATACGCAGCAGTCTTCAAGGGATCAAGGTTTTCAGGCCCCAGAAACCCAAGGAGTTGTACATGGCTGGGAGGAGCTAGTTCCTGATAATGTCCGCCTCAGTGACCCAGAGGACACTCATGCCTCCACAAACGTATGCTGCATAGGCTCTCTGATTCTGAAAAGCCTGCAAAAAGACCCTAGTATTCGTGGTATCAAGGAGAGGGATCATTACTGGCTGGCAAACTTTCTTGATCCACATCATATAAGGGTAAAGTTGCAGAGCTCATCCTGCCTGTGCAGAGGGTGCAGAGGATGAAACATCTTCAGGATACCTTGAAGAAAAGTTTGTGCAATGCCTTTCCAGACCCTGGGAGGTTACCATGTCCTGCTGCTGGCCCTGGACAACGTGTTTCTGAAGCTTCGGTCATTCAGAGGCAGAGTGGTGGAGAATGTGGCCGGCTGAGCATTGCCTTTAACAAATTTTCAGTCCTCAACACCCAGCCCTGATAGGTTCAAGCAACCATCATCAACGTCTGCATTATATGGTGCAGGAATATATAGGGGCAAGAGCAGACTTGTAGTCCTTTCCAACTGAGCATCCACTTACTGGGTTTTGAGGATGGACCACTGGCCGGAACTTGCTCAATATGCAACTGAGCTACTGGCCTGTCCTGCATCGAGCGTGCTTTCTGAATGGACATTCAGTGCTGCTGGAGGGTTCATAACCGATCAAAGAGTGTGCCTGTCCACAGGCTCAGTTGATAGGCTCACATTTATAAAAATGAATCAGTCCTGGATAAGCAGCTATCAAGCCCCTGATGCTGATGCAACTGATTAAATTTACTAGGGATCTGGGATCCCTTGAAGACTGCCACTGCTCCTATTCCTCCTGTCCATAATCTATAACTATATTTTGTATTTAGGGCACCACCAACACACAAGGCCCAATTTTTCTGCACCTGATTTACAGAGGCATGCCTTAACAATTTTTCAAATAATTTACAACATAAAGCCCAGTTCCTCTGTCCAACAAGAGTAACTGGAAGGAGTGTTCTGGCACTGCCAGCACCCAAGGCCCAATTTTCGGACCGCTTTCGTCACAATTTGTAAACTAATTAACCACTTCAATACAGGACGTTTATACCCCCTTCCTGCCCAGACCTATTTTCAGCTTTCAGCGCTCTCACACTTTGCATCTCAATTACTCTCTTATGCTACACTGTACCCAAACAAAATTTGTATAATTTTTTTCTCACAAATAGAGCTTTCTTTTGGTGGTATTTAATCACCGCTGGGTTTTTTATTTTTTGCAATATAAGCAACAAAAGAGCGAAAATGTTGAAAAACAAAACACTTTTTTGTTTCTATTTAACAACTTTGCAAAAATTTAATTTTTCTTCATAAATTTGGGCCAAAATGTTTACTGCTACCTATCTTTGGTAAAAATAACCCAAATTAGTGTATATTATTTAGTCTCTGTGAAAGTTATAGAGTCTACAAGCTAGAGTGCAAATCATTGAAAATTGATCACACCTGATGTACTGACGGCCTATGTCATTTTGTGAGACACTAACAAGCCAGTAAAGTACAAATACCCCCAAATGACCCCTTTTTGGAAAGTAGACATCCCAAGGTATTTAGTAAGAGGCATGGTGAATTTTGAAGTTGTAATTTTTTCCCACAATTTTCTGCAAAATGAATAATTTTTTTTTTTTTTTTTTTACACAAAATTGTCATAAGTTATTTCTCACACACCGCATATGCATAACTTGCAATGACACCCCAAAATACATTCTGTTACTCCTCCTGAGTATGGCGATACCACATGTGTGAGACTTTTACACAGCCTGGCCACATACCGAGGCTTAACATTGAAGTAGCACCTTTTGGCGATCTATGAGCATAAATTACACATCTCATTTCTCAACCACCTATTACACTTTTGAAGGCCCTGGAGAACCAGGACAATGGAACTGCCCACAAAATGACCCCATTTTGAGAGGTAACACAACAACGTATAATCTACACCCCAGATGACGGCCAATTGAGCCGAAACGCGTCGGTTTTTTCCCCATTTCCTGCCATTTTCTATGAGCTCTGAATTTGTACACAATATGTGAGTATTTTTAATCTAGTAATTTCTGCAATAAATTTGTTAAATGGTATCACACGATTGTGGGCTTTTCTCTTTTCACCTGAATACACCCCGTTGCAATATCGGATTTTTCCTGGATGAGAGAACGTGAGGAGCTGGAGTTACTTTCCTTTCCATCAGCGTGTGCCTAGGACAAGGGATACCCCCTTCAGGAGGAGTGGAACTTCGTTATAGAGGACCATCCCTCTGGAGCTACCAGGAGGTCCCCCCGAGTCCAGTGATACCCCCCCTTTAGGAGGAGCGGGCCAGTGGTACAAAGGATCATCTCCCCAGGAACCACCAGGAGGTCCCCCAGGCGACTTTTCCTCGTTTCCAGTGGATTGGATGACCAGGAGCCAAGTTTGGATTTAAAACACCCGCGCTTGACCTACCAGGTTCTGGTAAGCCTACATCCATTGTCTTAATCATGGCTGAAGAATATTTTATGTCTAATTTTCTCCTTGAGCAAATCACCTTCATTTATTGAAAGACATTTTCAAATACCATAGGCGCTGCATATATTTATTCACAACGTATAATCTATGAGGCATAATGAGTCTTTTGAACTGTTCTTGTTTTTCCAGAAGTTTTTGGAAAATGTGGAAAAAAAATGAAAATGCATTTTTTTTTTACACAAAGTTGTCCATTTATAAGATATTTCCAACACATAGCATGCACATAGCAAAATGGCACCCCAAAATACATTCTGCTACTCCTCCTGAGTATGGTGATACCACATGTCTGAGACTTTTACACAGTCTGGCCACATACCGAGGCTCAACATTGAAGTAGCACGTTTAAGCGTTCTACGAGCATAAATTACACATCTCATTTCTCAACCACCTATTACACTTTTAAAGGCCCTGGAGCACCAGGACAATGGAATTGCCCGCAAAATGACCCCATTTTGGAAAGCTAACACCCCACGTATAATCTATGAGGCATAGTGAGTCTTTTGAATGGTTCATTTTTTTCCAGATGTTTTTGGAAAATGTGGGAAAAAAATGAAAATGCATTTTTTTTTACACAAAGTTGTCCATTTATATGATATTTCCAACACATAGCATGTACATAGCAAAAATGACACCCCAAAATACATTCTGCTACTCCTCCTGAGTATGGCGATACCACATGTGTGAGACTTTTACACAGCCTGCCCCAACATCCATCTCCAGGTGTTCTAGAGACATAAATCACACACATAAATTCCTGCCAACCTATCACATTGTTGAAGGCTCTTCATATTTCTAACACATAGCATGTACAGTACATACAAATTACAAACCAAAATACATTCTTCTGAGCAAAGGGTAAGAAAAAATGACCTGCGGTTTTAGTAGTGCAGTGGTCAACAGAGGAGAGCATCGGTCCAGGCAGCAGGCAGGAACATGGACAAGCACAGCAAAACAGGCAGCCTCAAGAATACTGTCCATAGTAGCAAGTAGAGATATTGGCAGCACAGTCAAAGCATTGGTCCAGGTAGCAGGCAGGGATGTGGTCAGCAGCAAAATGTTCGCCCATGCAGCAGGCAGGAATACTGTCCATAGCACAGGCAGCAGGCAGAGATACAGCAGGCAGAGTACAGCCAAAAGTATTGGGTCCAGGCAGCAGGCACATGGTCCATAAAAAGTCCTGGGTCAGTGTAGGCAGAGATATTGTCAGTACAGCCAAAGTATCTGTCCAGGCAGCAGGCAGGACCATCAAGCTTAGGGCCTCGGTCAGGAAAGAATGGGGACAGGGGTAGAGGCTTCTCCCGCCCAAATCGCTTTGAAGCCTACGGACACCAGACCCTGTTCTGGGAATTACAAAACAAAGAGAAAACCAATAACTGGTTTTCTCAAATCAGAACATCATTCTGCAGCCCCTCACATATGTGAGACCCCCTGTGTAGCAGGGTGAAAGATCAGTCCAAGGGGCAGGCAAAAACTTGGTCAACAGGCTGAGGTCGCCCTTGGCATCAGCAGTGTGTCACATGGTGTATCCATTCTTAAGCAACTATTTATGATATTGGTTTCATAATCTTCCACCCCATGCTGGCTGGGAACTTCTTGAACTACCTCTTAATTCTCCTTCCTCTGTCTATCCTCCTTTCCATCATTCTATCCTCTCTCCTCCTTCTCTCTAACTCCTTTCTCCTTCTCTGAATTATGCTTATGTTGATTTTATTGTCTGTTGAACGCAGAGGACGATCATCAAGGGTGTAAACTTCAGACAGGGTACAAATCGATTGCTGGTGATTTGACCATAGTATAGCTAGGATTTACATGTACTGTCGGCCGCTGAGGTGTCACAATATAGGAAACATTTTGCGAGGGGGGGCTGCCCCCCTCCCGCCCGGCACAGTTAGTTCCCGGTTGGGGTGCCGGCAGGGGGGGGTACCCTCCTACCCCTAGGTAACCATGAAGACTGACATCAGACCCCGGTCACCTATAGGTATCTGTGGTGGGACAACGTCTCACAATAGGTCAGGCACAATTGAACATGTACCCTTGATTTATCGCCTTTGCCTTATATGACTATGTGTTACTTTGTATGTGAATTTTCCTTTTTTTTTGCATTGAAAATCAATAAAAATGTATTATAAAAAAAAAAAAAAACACAGGCAGAGGTCAGTGCAGGTAAAAGGCAGAAATAGACGGTAGGCAGAGGCATAGTAGATACAGTCCAGGGTCAGTTCACGTGAAAGGCAGAAATATGGCGGATAAACAATGCAGATGGCAGGTAGAGGCATCGTCCATAAACAGGCCAGGGTCGGTTCACATGGAAGGCAGTGGTATGGTTGGTCCAGGGAAATAATCAGCACAGGAATTGAAAATTGGGAAATGGCATGAAATACTAATAATTTACAAGTGTATGAAAGCGTTTGAAGCATTGTCCAATGCAAAGGCCAGGATTGGAGGGACATTGGGGACAATAGAAACTGGTGCCTTTCCTAGCTCCTCTTTTGCTGCACACCCGACATCTTTTTTGGCGTCTTCTTCCGGTTGTTGATGGGGGAATATGTTCAGGAAAATGGCGCTCATGCAGTCTGCTAAGAAAATCGGTGCAAATGATTTCTGGGGGGGGAGGGGATCCTTGTGGATATATCAGGGCAGTAAGGATGTCTTGAATGAAATTTAGGAAGGGGTTGGGTCGTTCTGTTGATTTATGGTAGGTGACGTAAGCATTGTACATGGCCATGTGAAAAATGTAAACTGCAACTTTTTTGTACCAGAAGAGGGACTTTCTAGTTGGTAGATAGGGCTGCAACATCTGGTCATTTAAATCAACCCCCCCCCCCCCCCCATGAATTTATTATACTCGTAGATACAATGTGGTTTTTCAATGGGACCCTGTCTTCTTAGAGGTTCCACTGAGGTGGCATTGTGGATTGTGGACATGATGTACACGTCTTTTTTATCCCTCCACTTCACAGCCAATACTTCCTCGTTCCTGAGGCTTGCTGATTCCCCCCTTTGCAAATTTGTGGTGATTAGACTCTGTGGGAAGCCCTTTCTGTTTTTCTTGCAGTACCGCAGACCAAAGTATCCTCCCGATATAGGTGGCAGAAAAAGGGGCAAACCCGTGTAATAGTTGTCCATGTAAATATGATATCCTTTCTTGAAGAGTGGGTAAGCCAATTCCCAGACAATCTTCCTGCATATTCCCAGGTACGATGGACAATCAGGGGGCTGGAGATGGGAGTCATTGCCTTCGTATATACGAAAGGTGTGCACATATCCCGTGGAACTTTCACAAAGCTTGTTGAGCTTTACTCCATACCTGGCCCTCTTACTGGGGATGTACTGCTTCATACCCAGGCGGCCTGTGAAATGGGATTCGTCCACGGAAATATTTTGTTCAGGCTTCAGAGTTCAGTAAAACTTTTAGAAAAGAAATCAATTAGAGGGCGAATTTTAAACAATCTATCAAAGTCAGGATGATTTGGGGGTTGGGGGGGGCACTGCGAGTTATTGCTGAAATGCAGGAACCGCATTATCATGTCATAACGGGACCTGGTCATGACAGATGAAAAAATTGGCATATGGTGGACGGGGTGGGTCGACCAATATGCGTGCAGTTCATTTTTCTTTGTAATCCCCATGTTGAAGGTAAGGCCAAAAAATATTTTAAGCTCCTGCATGGTTAGGGGTCTCCATTCAAAAGGACGGGCATAGAAAGAGTTGGGGTTGTTCCGAATGTGTTGTTGGGCATAAAGGTTTGTCTGGTCCATGATGCTTTGCAATAGCTCATTAGGAAAAAATAGGTTAAAAAAATAAATTTCGGAAAAACCTTCCGTATTGGCCTGCACACCTGGCTGTGCTGTAAAAGGGGGGATTGTGGGTGACCCTGTGCTAGAAGGCAACCACTGTGGGTTTGCCAAGGAACCTGGAAGCTGGGTTTGGGCCCTACTTCTTTGATGTGGAATTCCAGTGCTTGTACTGGGCCTCTCTTCTTCTGGTCTAGCACCGTTGGCATTTGCTGATTGGCCATTAGGGTCTCTGGTGCTGCTGGTAGCTGCCTCGTCTTCAAACCGTCTTCTTTTCTGACGGACTACTTCCTCCTCAAATTCAGACAATGATACACTTTCTTCGATGGGCTGGTATTCCAAATCAGAACCGTAATCGAAACTGTCACTGGTGGATGAGAGCTTCCCGCTGCTCTCATCGGTCAGGAGTAGCATTTTGTATGCTTCTTCTGCAGTGTATAACCTTTTGGACATGGTGGCTGTATGAAAGGTTACACTGGACTGCTTGTCAAGTACTCTGATGGAGTGGCAGGTACTCTGATGGAGTGGCAGGTGCTCTGATGTGATGATAGGGTACTCCGATGGACTGGCGGGTACTCCTATGGACTGGCGCGTACTCCTATGGACTGGCGGGTACTCCTATGGACTGGCGGGTACTCCTATGGACTGGCGGGTACTCCTATGGACTGGCGGGTACTCTGATGGACTGACAGGTACTCCTATGGTATGGCGGGTACTTAGATGGACTGATAGGTATGCTGATGTGATGATAGTGTACTCCGGTGGTATGGCGGGTACTCTGATGGTATGGCGGGTACTCTGATGGTATAATAGGGTACTCTGATGTGATGATAGGGTACCCTGATGGTCTGACAGGTATTCTGATTGACTGACAGGTACTCTGATGGACGGACAGGTACTCTTTAGGGGGAGTGGGGCACAATCTGGGCACAATCTGGCCCAATCTGGGCACAGTAATATTGCTCAAAGTATAGTAACTCACAGTTCTCTTCTCCTCACACTGGATCGGTGTGTGAGGAGAAGAGCCAGGTAACAGCGCGTTACCTGTGAACTGTTTACATTTATGACCAGCTGTGATTGGACACAGACGGTCATGTGGTAAAGAGCCATTTCATTGGCTCATTTACCCTGATCGGGGAAGGGCTGTGTCTAAGGGACAAGCCTCGTCCCCGGTCACCGCGCTGCGCATCCCTGGGGACGCGCACGATCCACGGCCATGTATGGCAACAAAGTGGCCGGCTGTGATTGGACACAGCCAGTCACGTGGTAAAGAGCCAAATCTATTGGCTCTTTACCACGATCGGGGGGGACACGACCCCTCGGCACACGATCGGTCTGAGATCGCTGCTCTGCGGTTCCTGCCGACGTCATTTTAATATGACTCGGTAGGGAACGGATTAACAACATCAGGCCCAGTTCCTCCGTCCAACAAGAGTAACTGCAAGGGGTTACAGTGTTCTGGCACCGCCAGCACCCAAGGCCCAATTTTTGGCCACCTGTTTGACTGGGTGCTTTCGTCACAATTTGTAAACTAATTTACAACATCAGGCTATGTTCCTCCATCTAACAAGAGTAACTGCAAGGGGTTACAGTGTTCTGGCACTGCCAACACCCAAGGCCCAATTTTTGGCCACCTGTTTGACTGGGGGCTTTCGTCACAATTTTTAAACTCATTTACAACATCAGGCCCAGTTCCTCCGTCCAACAAGAGTAACTGCAAGGGGTTACAGTGTTCTGGCACCGCCAACACCCAAGGCCCAATTTTTGGCCACCTGTTTGACTTGGGGATTTTATCACAATTTTTAAAGTAATTTACAACAGGGCCCACGCCAAAATAAAAAAAAAAGAATGGTGTGCGGTTCCCCCCAAAGTTTAAACCAGCCCTTCAGGTCTGGTATTGAATTTAAGAGGAACCCCGCACCAATTTAAAAAAAAAAAAAAATGACGTGAGGTCCCCCCCCCCAAAATCCAAACCAGGCTGTTCAGGTCTGGTATGGATTTTAAGGGGAACCCCGCACCAAATTTTAAAAAAAATGGCGTGGAGTCCCCCCAAATTTCAAACTAGACCCTTATCCGAGCATGCAGCCCTGGCATGGCAGGAGGGGGTGGGGACGAGCGAGCGCACCCCCCCCTTCAAACCATACCAGGCCACATGCCCTCAACATGGGGAGGATGCTTTAGGTCGCCCCCAAAGCACCTTGTCCCCATGTTGATGGAGAGAAGGGCCTCATCCCCACAACCCTGGCTGTTGGTTGTGGGGGTCTGCGGGCAGGGTGCTTCTCAGAATCTGGAAGCCCCCTTTAATAAGGGGGCCCCCAGATCCTGACCCCCCCATGTGAATAAGTTTGGGGTACATTGTACCCCTATCCATTCACCAAAAAAGGAGTGTAGTGTAAAAATAAACAAGAGGCAAGTCCTTTATTTTGTAAAATACAGTCAGGTCCATAAATATTGGGACATCGACACAATTCTAATCTTTTTGGCTCTATACACCACCACAATGGATTTGAAATGAAACAAACAAGATGAGCTTTAACTGCAGACTTTCAGCTTTAATTTGAGGGTATTTACATCCAAATCAGGTGAACGGTGTAGGAATTACAATAGTTTGTATATGTGCCTCCCACTTTTTAAGGGACCAAAAGTAATGGGACAATTGGCTGCTCAGCTGTTCCATGGCCAGGTGTGTGTTATTCCCTCATTATGCCATTTACAAGGAGCAGATAAAAGGTCCAGAGTTCATTTCAAGTGTGCTATTTGCATTTGGAATCTGTTGCTGTCAACTCTCAATATGAGATCCAAAGAGCTGTCACTATAGTGAAGCAAGCCATCATTAGGCCGAAATACAAAACAAACCCATCAGAGAGAT
>BLSH010258084.1:99952-130239 GCA_018402905.1 Glandirana rugosa | reverse complement strand
GAATAGGACAGACTGAGATTTAGAGGGTGAGACATAGTACGTGAGGGATGGGAAAGAAGAGTGTCAACATAGGAGGGAGAAATTTGAGAGTAAGGAAGTGGAGAGGAGAGGTGGGGTGGTGAATATATATAGTGGGAGAGAGGAAAGAAGAGGAATAATGACGTGAGTAGTCGAGGACGATGAAGACTTGGGTGTATGGTCATCTCGGAGGTCATGTGACCCTTTACAGGGGGGTGTATTCAGTGTGAGGGTATAGTGGAGAGAGTGGGAAGACGAAGAGGATTGAAGACCTCTATAAAGGGGTTTAGGTCCTGGCGGTAGTAAATGGAAACCTGTTGTATGGTCTGTGAGGGTTAGGAGACTGTCGTCCGCGTTAGGTGTGTTAAATTAAAGATTAGGAGAAGACGGATCTTGGTCGGGGAGAAGAGGACACGGGAAAAGCCAGGTCTCTGTAATTGCAAGTAGGTTGAAGGAGTTTGTGATAAATAGGTCATGGACAGTGGTAAGTTTGTTACAGACAGAGCGGGCATTCCAAAGGGCACAGGAGAAGAGGGGCTGGTTCTAGGCAGAAGAGGATTAGAAATTAAATTGTGTGGATTGCGCCTGCTGTCAGAGGATTGGGAGTGTCTGGTATGTTGTCCAAAGGTAAATGATGGCGGTCCTGGATTTGGGGAAATATCTCCAGAAGTTAGGAGAAGCAGAAGGGTGAGAGAGGTGATATGGGAGTGTGACTTATGTGGGGGGACATTTCCCAGTGTACTGGAGGCTCTACTGGTATGTGGGTTCAGAAGTAGCAGGAGCTGATGAGTGCAGTAATAAGGAGAAGAAAGGAGAGAGGGTGATATATATAAGTGGTGGGGTGGAGAGGAGAGGTGAAGGAATGAGAGTTTAAAGAGGGAGGATACAACTGTGAGAAGAAAGGGTAGGGAGTGCATGATACAGAGTGGGAGATTTAGAGTCAGACAGGATAAGTGATGAAGAGGTTCTATGAGGAATCAGGTCACCTGTAGTCTGTTCATAATTGAAGTATAGATAAGAAAGCAAAATAAGCAACACAGTGATATGGGCAGAGGCAGAGCGGTTGAAAGCAGCAAGGATTACCATCTAAAACATAGAGCAAACAGTGGATCATAAGCAGAAAAGTTGGGAGCTTGAGTGCAGCAAAGAATACCGTCTTTTCAGAGTGGAGCAGAGTTCTTGTATGTTCATCCAGCTTTAGTTAAACTGCGACGGTCAAACTGCGCACCACTCGTGATAGAGCCATGAGGTCTGCGCCGTGCCCCTGGTCTGCGCCTCCCCATAGACTGCTTTAAATTTATAGGGACCTTGAGAAGGCATGCAATTCTCAATTGAGCATTATAGGGTCTGATTTGAGGCACATGAATGTGGGAGGGGATATGGACAATATCAGACCAGGCGCAGGCTTGGGTTGTAAATGTTAATTGAGTTTCTTGATCACTCAAGCCAAATGGAGCTGAGTGTCAATCACCAGTTATATAGCTAATGCAGTGGTTTTGTTATTGAGCTAGCATTAAAAATATTAAAGTTACAGATATGGTAGCAGAGGACATTTACCAAGAGTTAAAACATCAATGTCAGATGGACAAGCAGAGTAGCATGTACATATGGATGAGAGTGGGAGACATTTACCAAGAGTTAAAACAGCAATGTCAGATGGACAAGCAGAGTAGCATGTACATATGGATGAGAGTACAATGTACCCCAAACCTATTCATATGGGGGGGGGTCGGGATCTAGGGGCCCCCTTATTAAAGCACCCATACTCCCCATGTTGAGGGCATGTAGCCTGGTGCGGTTCGGGGGGGGGGGGGGGCGCTTCGGGGGGGGGGGGGGGCGCTCGCCAGGGCTGCATGCTCAGATAAGGGTCTGGTTTGGATCTTAGGGGGGGACCCCACGTCAATTTTTGTTTTTTTAAATTTGGTTCCCCTTAATATCCAAACCAGGCCCGAAGAGCCTGGTTTGGACTGGGGGGGTAGCCCACGCACTTTTTTTCAGTGATTTTTTGTATATTGCCGGGAACCGGCAATACATTACAGCTGCGGTTTTAAATGACAATTTTTTCTATGGAAATGTAATTTTGCTCTGACTATGTTCTACACCTCACAGAGATGCGCCCTTTTACACACAGACTAAGGACACCCCCCAGGCACAATATTTAAAGGAATTTTTCAATTTTTTTTTCACTTCAAGCATTATTAAAATCACTGCTCCTGAAAAAGTGATTGATTTAAAAACTTTTTTTTTCATTGATACATGTCCCCTAAGGCGAGACCCGTGTCCCCATACACTTTTTAGGGCAATAACATTGCATACAAGCCTTTAAAATGAGTACTTTTTATTTTTCAGAAAGAAAAACCCCTATTGGTTGGACTTTGGAGGTGGTGGAACCACAAAAGTCAATACCACATAATTATATAAAAATTCATCATTTATTCCACATAAATATAGATAAGACGTGTATAATGGCAAATAGATTTGTTCATATCTACATAAATATATATCATGTCCTGTTAAAACCAAGAGACTATTTCAGCCAATCGGCCCACACCAATCCGAATATCTGTTCTTAGCACCATTCTGCAGTCCTACGCAAAAGGAGAAGTGGCCGACGCGTTTCAGGTTCAAGCCTTTCGCCAGGGGCTTAATGCAGAAAGTATTTGCGTATCTAAACGTGCTTTATCTAGTGATAACACCTGGAAGGTCTTCACAATCAATGTGTACAACAAAATGTATCCTCAAAAAACGAGCAGGAGTCAAAATGTTGTTGCAGAACTGGTTTGGGTTCCAGTTTGGACGTATGTACTGATACCCTTGCCAATATACTCAGGATCACATATTCAGAGGTATGCACACCCGCAAACCTGTGCAGGTGTGGTAAGGCCGGGGAAGAGAGGAGGACGGCACCACTATTTTCCACCTCTTCTTCTCAGAGCATTTTGCTTTGAGACATGCGTTGTTCTATTTCAACACTTCGGTCCACAAGGACAACAATGTCAGGGTCTATTTCCCAAAAAGATGATGGGATCTTCCCTCGTATGCTGGTTGGAAGATGCCTCTATCTCCAATCTTTCCTGTCTCCACACATGCAGTGGTGTTCGGATGTTTGCCCTGAACTTTTTGTCTGTTCGCATGTTCTGGTGTTCGGCCCATCCCTACTAGGGATTCCTGTTTTTTTACGTGACTAATGTGTCTTCTGTGTCCCTGAGTAAATTAATTTTCGAGGGTCACTTTGTGGTGAAAAGGGCAGGGCCTGGCTAGACATTCTGGGGTAGGGAGTTCCAGAGGTTCTGGAACAGTCCTGATGGTGAGCCTGAGAGGAGGCAACAAGGGAGCTGGAAATTAGGAAAATTGCATTTTTGTTTCATTAGATCAAAGTGGGAATCTCAGTGGCCATTATTTTGTTTTGTTTTTTGCGCCATTCTAAGCAGTGCGTCTTTTCTTCCTCTTTGTAATGAGGAAGAAAAGGGGGGAGATGGTGGTGATAATGACAATTTTCAAACTAACAATACTAACCTCTCTAATTCTAACCAAGTTTGCGACCTAGTAGGACAACATGGACCATACCAGGTTCAGCTGACGACACCAACTTCCCTAAAGCCTGAGAGATGAGACAACAGGATCCAAGCCAGCCACTGCAAGAAGCTGCTCAACCACATCAAAGACTGAGGAGTATCTTTTTATTTATATTATTTAGCTTGGTGTATTTTAGCAGGGGTAATGATAAAAAAATCCCAACTTGTTTTTTTTAAATGCACCTCCAACTAGCTAAAACAGTGAACAGGATCCACTGCTGGGTACGCTCTAGGCCTCCACCGAGGCGAGGCTTAATACCCCGGCAGTGGCAGCAGTATGATATGATGATATGGATGTGTATGTGTGTATATATATATATATATATATATATATATATATATATATATATATATATATATGTGTGTATGTGCATGGGTATATATGATGTTCATATTGGCAAAAGCGAACACGGAAAAAAAAAAAGAACTAGCAAAGATCTCAAAAAGACACTAAATAACTTAACGATACATTTCTAGAAGATAAAATTAGTTACAGTTTCAACATTAGCTCTGGTTCTTGCCCCTCCCTCACAAAACCAGTATGGGTATCCGGACAAATAAGTGGCCCACAAGTGTGCTTTAACATTAAGTTTTGATAAAAGGAATAGATTTGTAGGATCCAGGGTTTGTGAGAAAGGTATAACAGTCAATCTTATGAATCAAATCCCCAGCCTTTTCTAGTAACACCAATAGACTAGATTACATCTTTTGGAAGGAAGAGTGTGACATACAGACTGAGGGAGGAATCCCCCAGACTGTCCTGTTATTGCACAATGCACGGGACCGTTAGAGTCCCCTTGTGTGACTCTAACAGGCCCCTATTACTTCTTATGCAGTTCTACAGCTTATAAGTTAATTCCTACTAATGCGAGAGGTTCAAACATAGTGAAACTCGTTCCAGCATCTTACGTCGTGGCCGATCGTGAGGATCTGATGGCGCGAGAGAAGGTAAGAATGGCAGGGCCAGCTAAAAGGGAATTGTTCACCAACTCCAACAAGGAAGGCCTGGGCATGGTTTCCTGCTTGCACAGGGCAGGGTTTGAACTTAGGAAACAATTGAACAATTTCTCATCATCTGTGGATGGAATGTTCAATGAAACCGTTGAAGCTGTAAGGGAGATCTCACAGGAACAGCAACAGAGTCTATTACAGGAAAAGCTGGCACTTGATTATCTTTTAGCGGCTAAAGGGGGTTTCTGTGAGTTCATAGCAGAAGACTGTTGTACCTGGATGACAGGCACTAGTGACAAGGTCCAAGGCCATATGGATAAAGTTCCCTGGAAGGGAGAGCCAGAGCTCTAGCCAGTGAAGGTTGGAATCCTTTCTAAAGGGGTTGAGAGGTTTTAGGGAGTTCTTGTTTTACATCAGATCCTGGCTGAAGGAAGTAGGGGTATATATACTCATGTTGTTTTTGTTTCTATACCTTCTATATGCCATGATGAGATGTTCCTGCTGCCTGGTTGATCAAGTCACCAAAGCCCGAGCAGATGACCACATCTTCCTAGCCAAGGCAAGAGGCCCCCGAAGTCCAGCCCATGTATCAGATGCAGAGGATTCCAGACCAACCAGCGATCGCTATAACCCCCCCCACATCATGCTTTCCCTCTGAGTCATCCCTCCCGAAGAATAGAGTCTACGTGTCAACCATGGTTTTCTTTTGTTCATACTCTTTTACTTTATTTTTTGGACTCAATGGATGGACTGATTTTTTTTTTAAAGGACTGGTGTTAGTGTAAAAAAGACGAACACGATTCATCGAGGGACACATGGGGGCATATGACAAGAGGAGGAACTGTTGTAGAAATTTTTTCAGGATGTGTTAATTATGTATTTTCACAGTGTCTCCCAGTTTCGGTTTACTGGTATTCGTTGTGTATAGCGAATATGGCTTTAACCGATATTGAGGAAAGGCCACTTACAATGGAAACCTTCCATTAATTGGTAACCGTACACTATTCGCCTGACCATCCCAGCCGGCAGGCGCTCTGAGCAGTTAACACTGGAGCGAACGCCGGTTCGGATCTTTGAGGTGTGATGCGCGTTCTGTGGCGCAGGTATATTACCGTCAAACGGGGGCCCCTGTATTATGTACAGATTAATCCGCTTGACGCGGAGGTGCTTGCGGTATGGAGTCAGTATTGCCTTTTCTATAAGGATAATGGTCTGTAAGCACTCTGTCATGTTTGATCCACATGACAGAAACCCACAGCTATATTCCTTTGTGCATAATTTAACCTTTAATGAAACAGTATTATAATCACTATTAAATATAGTTCTATGAGATATATTATATAGGATTCATTTTAATGGTAGAGTTGGCTTTGCATGCGCAGGGATTGGTGGGACAGCCTCTGTGAGGTATCATGTTGGTTTCAATGGGAGCCATGTTTCCACATGGCTTTCATTGTTATCTGGGGTGTGTGCATCTCCGCCCACCCAACAGCTGGCCAGCTTTTCCTTGTGCATGCACACCCCTTCTATTGTATTGTTTGAATATAAACAAGTGTTTCATTGGTTGTTATTTTGTATTTGAGCTCATGTCATGTGACTGTGCCTTGGAGGCTGATTGGCTGATTGTGAAGCCACCAAGTCCCTTTGTTATCCCTGTTTCAGCCCTATAAATAAAATCAGCAAGCACGGCTACTCGGGACTGACAGGCGAG
Source organism: Glandirana rugosa (assembly GCA_018402905.1). NCBI lineage: Eukaryota > Metazoa > Chordata > Amphibia > Anura > Ranidae > Glandirana > Glandirana rugosa. The sequence goes on along the minus strand of BLSH010258084.1, from coordinate 123,984 downwards.
CTTGCAATGTGAGAACAGCTATTGGTTCTGTTTTTTACTTGGTGAGCAGGAGGAGCAGGAGTGCACTCAAATGCATTATGCAAAAGAACTGAAAAGTGCGCTTATTAGAGCAAGCAAAATATAATACACACAGCGTATTATAATTTCCCCCACATAGTGATTATTGCTAGTGGCTATAGCAGCCGCGAGCGATAATCACAAGAGCATCTGGCTGGCTGGTTGTACCTAAGTTAATTGATTGATCAACTTGGCACATTCAGCCTGCTCATTAACGGTTCAAATCTCAGCCAGTTCAGCAGGAACCGTGTATGGCCAGCCTGACTCATAAATGATGATCATTCGTTTTATAGTGGTTGGCAGCTTGTCATCTAATCACTAATTCTGACCATACAAGAAACAATGATTGATCAATATTTCAATATTAAATCACATATTTCATAAATCAAATGCACCAAATAGGCATTTTGATCTTTAAATTATTATTTTCTTAGAAAAGGAACAAAAAAAATTAATTTGGCCAAAGCAATGTTTGTTGTGTTAAAAAAAAGCTTGAAATATAGTATGGGGCATCCCAGTGGTTTAGTGGTTAGCATTTCTGCCTTGTGGTACTAGGGTCATTGGTCTGAATACCAACCACAACAATACATGTATGGAGTTTGCGTGTTCTCCCTGTGCTTGTATGAGTTTACCCCCTAAAAGACATACTGGTAGATTAACTAGCTCCTGCATAAATTAGCCCTAGTATGTGTTTGTATGCATGTGAGGCAGGGACCTTAGATTGTAAAAGGGAAGTTTGGGATTTAAAAAAAACAAAACAAACATCCATACTCACCTAGGTGGATGCAACGTCAATCCAATGCTGCATCTGTCCCTCGCCATCTGTAAGACCTAGAACTGAAGACCACTGATTGCTCAGTTCTTGGTCTTCAGTGAGCAGAGAGCCAGTGACTGTCAGCGCTCACTGGAGCACAGAGCTGTGCAGGAGGCAGAAGAAGCACACAGAGAGGCTGAATCAACTGTCAGTCAAGCATCTGGGTGGATCCCAACATTAAAAGTTGGGATCCCTTCAGAACCTGGACATCAGCCGAAAGTGGACTTTAGCCTGCTGTTCATTGAATACAGGTCACATGACTGCAGAACGAAGTGCACTCCTGTGATCTACAGGAGAAGTAGGGCCAAATGAACTTTGGCCCTACTTCTCCTTTAAGGGCAGGGAATGATATAAATGTAAAATATATAAAGTATAAAATATATAAAAAATATGTAAATCACTGCATAAATTGTTGGTATTTCATAAATACATTTAATAAATAAATAGTTTCAAATGACCAAATGTATAAGTTATTGGAGGTGAACCATTATGTGTATAGCAGGCATATGACAAAATATACTCCTTGTGGGTAAGTGTCAGTTGTCCCATCTCAACCAGCATCCTTTCAATACAAAACCAATAAGAAAAGCTAGCCAAATGCAGGGTAATTACCAAACAATACTCAAAGGCTGCTAGGACACAGCGGAGCATGGAATTCTGCAATTTCGATCCTGTATACAAGTTCATGCAAACAAGAAAACAAGGCTTTTAAACAACACTAATTAAAATCAGCTCTGTGATTCTTTTGGAGAGTTTACCAGCTTTAGAAAACAATACAAATGTGTCATTTTGTTAGTCTTCCTGAGGGGAAAGGTCTTCTGGAACACAAAGACGTGACCGTTTCAGACACGTTAACGCTTTCACACCCTCGTGTGCTGCTTATCTTCCAACAGCGAAGGATAAGCTACATAAACTCCAATAAACGTAATTGATTGCAATAAGAAAGAATTAGGAGGGAAAGTCCTCCAAAGCTGTACATGAACGATGATGCTTTTTAAATGTTTCTGGAGATGCATTTACCCTAGATCTCAGGTTTCAAGGAAATTAGATTAAGGAACACAATAAAAAAGGGTTACATTAAACAGATGTGCAGGCATATCTACTTCTAAATGAAAGAAGCCATAGCCGGAACAACAAGCTTACCCCAAGTGAACAGGCACAGCGCGCTTGTGAGCATGCACAGGATTCCACTCTCCATCCTCTCTCTCTCCCAGTTTTTTAACACAGCACAAGCAGCTGAGTGGGAATTAAAAGAGAACAGCAGTTCAGGAAGCGGAGCCCTTTCCTGCACAAATACAGAATTCGTGTAAATAATGAGATTACTCAGCACTGCCTTAGAAACAGACCTCCCATCGGGAAAGCCGTCACTGAACTTATATGACGTGACGTGTAGAAAGGGGCTTACTGCACCACCACTGTGTGCTGGAGCCCTGTCAGTTTACTGTCCTAGCTGTTTGGGGCTCAGCATCTGGGTCACATATTAAGAAGCAGAGGGGTCTATTTATTAAAGTCTGCTGGCTGAGCCAAGCGACTGCAAGCACATTTATCTAATCATTAATTCCCTGAACAAGACCCGGGATGTTTTTGTATTGTTTAAGATCTGACACAAATTTGAAAGCAAGGAAACCTCCCGAAACATAGCATGGAAACGTTTTTTCAGTGAACATGTACTGCAAGTAAAATGGTGAATGGAGGGTCCAATCAGTTCCCCCTGAAAAACTAACTGGCAGACCTGATCAGACTCTTCTTGTGAAAAGGACATAAGCTGAACTCCAAGTACAAATAGTCAGGGCTGGTGCAAGGATTTTTGATACCCTAGGCGAAACCTCATTTTGTCGCCCCCCCTTGGCTCCGCCCTGACCCCACCCCCTTTTCCCTGCCCAGCCGGATCAGAACCAATGAATTGCAGCCTGATCAGCGCCAATCAAATGCAGCCTCACCAGCACCCATCAAATACAGCCTCACCTGTGCCCATCATATACAGCTTCACCGGTGCCAATCAATACAGCCTCACCTGTGCCCATCATATACAGCTTCACCTGTGCCCATCAAATACGGCTTCACCTGTGCCCATCAAATACAGCTTCACTTGTGCCCATCAAATACAGCCTCACCTGTGACCATCAAATACAGCTTCACCTGTGCCCATCAAATACAGCTTCACCTGTGCCCATAAAATACAGCCTCATGGGGGGTGGGGGCTGAGGAGGGGTATTTGGCAGATCAGTCACTATTTCTATATACATTTGCAAATGGCATGTGATAATACAATCTCATTATCTCAGTCAGACAGTGTCAGTTTTTACATGAATCAATGCAGAGCAGCCAGTGACAGACCAACAGTGGCCAGGTGCCCCCAGGCAGCAGTGCGCCCTAGGCGGCCGCCTACTCCGCCTAGTGGTAGAGCCGGCCCTGCAAATAGTTTTATGTAAATATATTCCTCAACAGCTACAAAGGATATAAATCCACTTTTTGTACACTATATGATTTTCTAAACCCAGATGTTAAAGTAGCAGTGACATTGTTAGTGTGCTGTGCATAGTCTGTGCAGAGAGTAGAGCTGTGGAAGGGACCCAGGAGGCCCCACCCACTACAAGCTACCTGTAGAAAATTACAGGAGGGGGCAGAGACAAGACCAGTCACCCTACACAAGGAGAGAAAATTTCAGTGACTAGTATTTGTTAGAGAATGGTCCTGCACCGAAGCAAAGTTTTACACTGGATTACTTCACAAATCTCAAAGAAATCCATAAAGCACACCGGGATTCAAGTAAGAATGTACATGCCTCTTGTATTTAGACATTTGTTTAACCCAGGACTCAGCTTTAATGTGGTTTTAAAGCCTCACATATTTTTACATTAATAATATATATTAACCACTTGCCCTCCAGGAGATTTACCCCCCTTCATGACCAGGCCATTTTTTGCTATGTGGCATTGCCTTAACTAACAATTGCGCAGTCATGCATCGCTTGTACCCAAACGAAATGTACATCTTTTTTTCTTCACACAAATAGCACTTTCTTTTGCTGGTATTTTATCACATCTGGGTTTTTTATTTGAAAAAAAAAAAAAAAAACAATACCTTTTAAGCCTCGTACACCTGATGCGATTACCTTACGACCGCACGTCCAACTTTTTACAAAATTGGCTGTCCGTGATCTTGTCTAACATGCTGACGTGAGTCAAGTTATCGTCCAACAAATGTGAACCTAGTAACGTGCTATGAGCGTATAAAAAGAAAGTTCAATTTGCATGCGTCACCCTTTGGGCCCCTTTTGCTAATTTCGTGTTAGCTGACGTTTGGTGATCGTTGACTCGCGATTTTCAGATCGTTACTGATCGGCCGGTCATCAACCAGCCATGTTGAGAACTAGAGAGAGAAATCTTGCTGATGTTGGGCTAGGAGTCATGGCTTGAACCCAAGTTCAAAGCAAGAAGAGGAGAAAGAGGAGTTGTTGGACCAAAAATCGGTTGCTTAATCGTGACCAATTAGGTCATATGTCTGTATTCAGGGAGATCCAGGAGAATAATCCTGATGATTTTAGGAATTATATCCGGATGCCGGATCCCTGCTTTAACCACCTCTTGGCATTGGTGTCCCCCTATATCCAGAAGCAGGACACATGCATGCACCCGTCCATCACCCCTGAGCTAAGGCTTGCGGTACCTGGCAACAGGGAGAAGCCTCCAGGACCTGAAGTTTACTACTGGGATCTCCCCCAGGCTCTTGGAGTCATTATTCCTGAGACCTGCTCAGCCATCATTCAGGTGCTGCAGAAGGACTATATTAACCACTTCAGCCCCGGAAGGATTTCACCCTTTCAGCATTTTTTGCGATTCGGCACTACGTCGCTTTAACTGACAATTGCGCGGTCGTGCGACGTTGTACCCAAACTAAATTTGTGTCCTTTTTTCCCAAAAATAGAGCTTTCTTTTAGTGGTATTTGATCACCTCTGCATCATTTCTGATCGCCGCTATAAACAAAAAAAGAGCGACAATTTTAAAAACAAATTTTTCTAACTGTTTGCTAAAATCTAAATTTAAAAAGAAAAAAAATTTTTTTTCATCGGTTTTGGCCGATTTATATTCTTCCTCATATTTTTGGTAAAAAAAATGCAATCAGCGTTTATTGATTGGTTTGTGCAAAAGTTGCCACGTTTACGAATGATGAGAATTAATTTCTGGGTTTTTTTTTTTTTTTTACTAGTAATGGCAGCGATCTGTGATTTTTAGCGGTACTGCGATATTGCGGCAGACATGTCGGACCATTTTGACACTTTTTTGGGACCATTGGCATTTATACAGTGATCAGTGCTATAAAAATGCACCGATTACTGTATAAATGTCACTGGCAGTGAAGGGGTTAACCTGGAGGGGGGCCCTCTAGGGGTTAACTGTGTTCCCTGTGTATGTTCTAACTGTATGGGGGCTGGGCTGGCAGGGGGGAGCGGAGTGATCACGGCTTCCATATACAGGAAGCCTGTGATCACAGCCCCTCTCGCGGGTAGCCGGCGGAGATCGAGTCCGCCCTACCCGCTCCCTGCCCCCCCGGAACACAGTAAGTGCGCAAGCGCGCCTCTGGCGGCGCGCGCACGCTCACAATACTCGTTATAGCGGCCGCCGTCAATTGATGGTGGTTCGCAATAACAAGCCAATTTGCCGTCGCCATGCTGCAGCGCATGGTCGGCAAGAGGTTAAGGTAGGTTAATACCACATTCTATGTGTTTGTGCTTGCTAATGTTGTATTATCCATTTTTTGATCACATAATTGGCAATCCTAGAATATGCTGTGAATGTCATCTTTGACCTCATGCATGCTGTATGGTTTTGTAGCTCCTTTTTTCCTCTACATGCCTATTTTCCTATACTAACCTCCCCAGCATGTTATCCTGTGTCCATACACACCCACCCAGCCTAGTAATTTCACAGTGATTTTGTTCAAATACATTTTTGGGCCTTACCGCTCCCAAAAAAAACACAAACTTTTCAAACGTTATTTGTGTTGTGCAGAGTGCATGAGGCCCTGTTATTATGTCAAAGCTAATTCCACCCCGCACCCCCCCCCCCAAAAAAAAGTAAAGTGATCAGCTCTAAATACTGTATATTGTGACATGTAATCTCTATTACATACTCTCCATCTTTTGAGTCACTTTTCCTTACTAATTATCCAAACCATGTAGTGCAGGGGCCTGCTTGATTACCTACTAATTTTACCCCCAAGTTTGACCTTCTATTATATTGTTTGGTTCAATTTTAATGGAAAAATGTTATTCTGATTGTATAGTGTGTATGTAGCTTGGGATTATGACACTTCTTACCTGTCCACTGGGCTGGCAATAGAGGAGGGAGTGGCCAAACAAACAACCATTATTCCTGTAGCAAGCTCTCACGGAACTGGAGAGGGTGACCTGTCCAAAACATCTACCCGTTACCTCCCCCCCCCCATGAAAGTTACCAAATGGGCCACCAGAGGGGGTGAGGAAGTATATAAGTTCACCTTACACTTTGCTCTTTAAATCCTCTTTTAAGTCTATCCTTATGTTGCCAAAGCATTTTTGTGTCAAACAGGGCTTTTTTTCCTCAGAGAAAAGGTGCAGGAACTCACCCCCCTCCCATAGGTCACGCCTGTCTCCACTCCAAACCCACCCCTAGAACCGCCCAATATACAGTAAGACACAGTCCTCATATAGAGCAAGATACAGCCCCATATACAGCAAGATACAGCCCCATACACAGCAAGATACAGCCCCATATACAGTCAGATACTGCCCCATATACAGCAAGATAAAGCCCCATATACAGCAAGATACAGCCCCATATACAGCAAGATACAGCCCCATATACAGAAAGATACAGCCCCATATACAGCAAGATATAAAACAAAGGGAAATGGAAAGCCCACTCCAGGTGTGGAATAGTGAAGTGATCCGGGATACCAGGTGCAGGTCCAGACAACCGTCAGTCCAAGTAGCGATATATTCAAAGAGAGAAACCGCACTCCAAGGTCCCAGGAAGAGTTTTAATGTGAGCCTTCAAAGTGAATACATTACAGGCAGAAGGTGCAACACAACTGTAAGGGTTAACGCGTTTCACGGATCTGGAGTCCGCTTAATCATAACCTGTATCTTAGAGCCAAGCAAGGTGAATAAATATAAAGTGTACATGTGTAGCTAATTAGTGGCTCATCACAAGTGCAGAGCAAGCATCTAGGTGATAATAGACAGGTGTCCATTTCTAATTAACTCTATAATAGCTTAATCAGGAGAAAAAACACCAATTGGAAAATAGGATAAAACCTCTAAATCAATGATCTGGCCGTGAAAATCGGAAAAAAACACATACGATCATATGTTAAAAACTTTGTAGAGAGATATACAGAGAATACAGTGTGACAAAAACTAAAACAAATGTAGCAAAAAAATAAATAGTAACACTATCACAAGTACAGAATACATAGAACTGTTGCCAGATGCTCACGAAATCTGTCACGCAACCTTCTGGTAGTTCTGCCCACGTATTGACAGGGGCAGAGAACGCATGTAATCAAATAGACGATGAACATAGTATTACAATTGAAAAACAAATCATTGAATATTGTCCATTGTCTATGGATGAACGAAAAGTTCTTCCTGGAAGGATATATTGGCAGCATGGGCAATCTCTTGTACCACATTTGTAGTTACCTTTACAATGTAACCATGTTACCGAAGTTTGAGTCGTATTCCTGGAGGAGAACAGACTTGGAGAGAGCATATCTCCCAATGTCCTGGAACATTTGGCAACAATATTGATGCCAGAGTCCAAAATTTGGGAGCCGGGTGATTAGAGGAGGCATGGAGGAGGCTATTACCAACAGTGGGCTTTCTGAACAGGTTGCATATACAATATTCAATAGATTTGTTTTTCAATTGTAATACTATGTTCATCGTCTATTTGATTACATGCGTTCTCTGCCCCTGTCAATACCTGGGCAGAACTACCAGAAGGTTGCGTGACAGATTTCGTGAGCATCTGGCAGATATTAGAACGCTCAAATCTACCAATGTGGCCAGACACTTTAATAACTTACACCAAGGTAATACCTCCTCCATGTGTGTACAGGTGATCGAGCGGGTCACATCTCGCCCTCGTGGCGGTGACCGGTTCCGTCGCCTATGCATGAGGGAGGTATTTTGGATCTACAAACTACAAAGTCGTATCCCTAAAGGCATGCATTTTGAATGGGATGTTTCCCATTACTATGAAAACTAATTGCAAACAAACATCTGTTATGTGTATATGCAACTTTTGGAATATATAAATCTATTGCAGTGCCACTATACATATCTAATTATTCTTTCATCCTTTGAGGCTCGGACCTTCTTCCTAGTCCGGTCAATATATTTATATGTTCCCTGCTGCAATAGAATTTTTACCTGCCCTACTGTAATCCCCTGTGGTATTTCCCCAATGGGGCACTTTTTGTCCCCGTAGGGTGATTCCATCTAACCAGGTCTTGTGCTCGAGCTTCGTTTGGGTCTTCCTTGTACACAACAATTATGTGGCAATATCCTAAATATAGGAGAAATAGGTTATTTTTGTTATTGATCTTTACCTTCCTCTATAAATGGTTTTCCTATATCAGGATTTTACAACCACAAGTATAAACGTAAAAATACCCAAATACCGACATTAATATATGCTTCCGTCCCCTTGCAAGCATACTATAGTACACTAACCGATATATAGAATCAAAATTGCCATTACAGCCTAAACACATACGACATCTGCTGGTCCCGAGTAGCGACATGACTTGTTACAATGTTGTGTGTTTAAACATACTTCTTCACATATTGCCTTTGTTTTTGCTTCTCTGTCCGTTCATTCTGACATCAAGCTCTATTCGCCCCCGGGTCCAGTGTTTGTCAGCTCTCCATTCCAGACATATATACATGTTGGGTTTGGGAGGGGACAACGGTCGTATACGATTTTGACATACACCATACACTATTCAAGGGTACTCGGCATCGCTGGTTTATGGCAACACTATGGTCTCTCCGGCTTGTTACGATGTATCAATTCTTGCGATGCCAGTATTCGCTGTGGGTCCCCCTGCATGTCATTAATCTGAGACACAAGGTTATTTCTCATTGGCAACAGTTCTATGTATTCTGTACTTGTGATAGTGTTACTATTTATTTTTTTGCTACATTTGTTTTAGTTTTTGTCACACTGTATTCTCTGTATATCTATAAGTTTTTAACATATGATCGTACGTGTTATCGTTTTTTTCCGATTTTCACGGCCAGATCATTGATTTAGAGGTTTTATCCTATTTTCCCATTGGTATTTTTTCTCCTGATTAAGCTATTATAGAGTTAATTAGAAATGGACACCTGTCTATTATCACCTAGATGCTTGCTCTGCACTTGTGATGAGCAACTAATTAGCTACACATGTACACTTTATATTTATTCACCTTGCTTGGCTCTAAGATACAGGTTATGATTAAGCGGACTCCAGATCCGCGAAAGCTTTAACCCTTACAGATGTGTTGCACCTTCTGCCTGTAATGTATTCACTTTGACGGCTCACATTAAAACTCTTTCTGGGACCTTGGAGTGCGTTTTTTCTCTTTGAATATACAGTAAGATATAGCCCCATATACAGCAAGATACAGACCCATATACAGCAAGATACAGCACCATATACAATAAGATACAGCCCCGTATACAGTAAGATACAGCCCCATATACAGTATGATACAGCCCCATATACAGTGAGATACAACCCCAAATACAGTAAGATACAGCAAGATACAGCCCCATATACAGCAAAATATAGTCCCATATACAGTAAGATACAGGCCCCATATATAGCAAGATACAACACTATATACAGTAAGATACAACCCCATATACAGTAAGATAAACCCCATATACAGCAAGATACAGCCACATATACAGCAAGATAAAGCCCCATATACAGCAAGAATATAGCCCCCATATACAGCAACAATATAGCCCCCATATACAGCAAGATACAGCCCCATATACAGCAAAATATGGGCTCCATATACAGCAAGATACGGGCCCCATATACAGCAAGATACGGGCCCCATGTACAGAAAGATAAAGTCCAATACACAGTAAGATACAGCCACATATACAGTAAGATACAGCCCCATATACAGTATGATACAGCCCCATATACAGTAAAATACAGCAAGATACAGCCCCATATGCAGTAAGATACAGCCCCATATACAGTAAGATACAGAAAGATACAGCCCCATATACAGCAAGATACAGGCCCCCATATACAGCAAGATACAGGCCCCATATACAGTAAGATACAGCCCCATATACAGCAAGATACAGCACCATACACAACAAGATACAGCCCCATATAAAGCAAGATACAGCCCCATATACAATCAAATACGGTCCCATATACAGCAAGATACGGCCCCATATACAGCAAGATACAGCCCCATATACAGCAAGATACAGCCCCATATACAGTAAGATACAGCCCCATATACAGCAAGATACAGCTCGATACAGCCCCATATACAGTATAATACAGCCCCATATACAGTGAGATACAACCCCATATACAGCAAGATGCAGCCCCATATACAGTAAGATACAGGCCCCATATACACTAAGATACAGCCCCATATACAATAAGATACAGCAAGATACAGCCCCATATACAGCTAGATACAGCCTCATATACAGTAAAATACAGCAAGAAACAGCCCCATATACATCAAGATACAGCCCCATATATAGTAAGATACAGGCCCCATATACAGCAAGATACAGACCCCATATACAGCAAGATACAGACCCCATATACAGCAAGGCACAGCCCCATACACAGTAAGATACAACCCCATATACAGTAAGATACAGCCTCATATACAGTAAGACACAGGCCCCATATACATTAAGATACAACCCCATATACAGTACGATACAGCAAGATACAGCCCCATATACAGCAAGATACAGCCTCATATACAGTAAGATACAGCCCCATATACAGTAAGATACAGCAAGATACAGCCCCATATACATCAAGATACAGCCCCATATATAGTAAGATACAGGCCCCATATACAGCAAGATAAAGCCCCACATACAGTAAGATACAGGCCCATATACAGCAAGATACAGCCTCATATACAGCAAGATACCGCTCCATATACAGTAAGATACAGCCAAATATACATCAAGATACAGCCCCATATATAGTAAGATACAGGCCCCATATACAGCAAGATACAGCTCCATATACAGCAAGATACAGCTCCATATACAGTAAGATACAGCCACATATACAGCAAGATACAGCCCCATATACAAGATGCCACCCCAATATACAGTAAGATACAGCCCCATGTACAGCAAGATACAGGCCCCATATACAGCAACATAAAGCCCCATATGCAGTAGCATACAACCACATATACAGTAAGATACAGCAAGATACAACCCCATATACATCAAGATACAGCTCCATATATAGTAAGATACAGGCCCCATATACAGTAAGATACAGCCCCATATACAGTAAGATACAGCCCCATATACAGTAAGATACAGGACCCATATACACTAAGATACAACCCTATATACAGTAAGATACAGCAAGATACAGCCCCATATACAGCAAGATACAGCCCCATATATAGTAAGATACAGACCCCATATACAGCAAGATACAGCCCCACATACAGTAAGATACAGGCCCATATACAGCAAGATACAGCCCCATATACAGCAAGATACAGCCAAATATACAGCAAAATACAGCCCCATATACAAGATGCCGCCCCAATATACTGTAAGATACAGACCATATACAGTAAGATACAGCCCCATATACAGCAAGACACAGCCCCATATACAGCAAGATACAGGCCCCATATACAGCAAGATAAAGCCCTATATACAGTAGCATACAACCACATATACAGTAAGATACAGCAAGATACAGCCCCTTATACAGCAAGATACAGTCTCATGTACAGTAAGCTACAGCTCCATATACAGTAAGATACAGTCCCATGTACAGTAAGATACAGCCCCATATACAGTAAGATACAGCAAGATACAGCCCCATATACATCAAGATACAGCCCCATATATAGTAAGATACAGGCCCCATATACAAGATGCAGCCCCAATATACTGTAAGATACAGCCCATATACAGTAAGAGACAGCCCCATATACAGCAAGATACAGCCCCATATACAGTAAGATACAGCCCCATATACAGTAAGATACAGGCCCCATATACAGTAAGATACAGGCCCCATATACAGTAAGATACAGCAAGATACAGCCCCATATGCAGCAAGATACAGCCCCATATACAGTAAGATACAGCTCCATATACAGCAAGATACAGTTCCACATACAGTAGGATTCAGGCCCATATACAGCAAGATACAGCCCCATATACAGCTCCATATATAGTGAGATACAGGCCCCATATACAAGATGCAGCCCCAATATACTATAAGATACAGCCCATATACAGTAAGAGACAGCCCCATATACAGCAAGATCCACCCCTATATACAGCAAGATACAGCCCCATATACAAGATACAGCCCCAATATAAAGTAAGATACAGCCCATATACAGTAAGATACAGCCCCATATACAGTAAGATACAGGCCCCTTATACAGCAAGATACAGCCTCATATACAGTAAGATACAGCAAGATACAGCCCCATATACATCAAGATACAGCCCCATATATAGTAAGATACAGTCCCCATATATAGCAAGATACAGCTCCACATACAGTAGGATTCAGGCCCATATACAGCAAGATACAGCCCCATATACAGCTCCATATACAGTAAGATACAGCCACATATACAGCAAGATACAGTCCCATATACAGTAATATACAGCCCCATATACAGCAAGATACAGCCCCATATACAGCAAGATACAGCCCCCTTATACAGCAAGATACAGCCCCCATATACAGCAAGATACAGCCCCATATACAGCAAGATACAGCCCCATATACAGCAAGATACAGTCCCATATACGGCAAGATACAGCCCCATATACAGCAAGATACAGCTCTATATATAGGAAGATACAGCCCCATATACGGCAAGATACAGACCCATATACAGTAAGAAACAGTCCACTATCCAGGCAGCATTTTTAGACAGCCACGCTATCCCTATATACATTCAGCAGCAATACTGACACTTTAAATTATTACCAATATCAATGTACTTACCTAAGGTAGTGAACAGTCAGGAGTCTCAGGACAGGACAGCACATGGCAGCTCTTCCTCACAGGAACATCCACTCTGCTACAGGAGAGGCAGAGTGCAGCTGATATCACCCCACTCTCTACTCTCTTAAGGCTACAGCCAGCACTATAGGAGCTGTGTCGGCTTATGCGGCTAACAGCTCACTCTGCGGCTGGCAGCTGAAAAAAAGAAGCTATTAAAAAAAAAAAGTTCTGCTCCCAGGCAGAGGTGCCAGAATGCAGTTCCGGCAGAAAAAAAGCACTGGTGTCAATTATGATTGCAATGTTATGCACTGAAATAGTCTTTTTTTTCTTTTCTCCACAGTTTCCTTCCAACCCAGAGCAATGGCAGGAAGTTGCAGCCCAGTTTTTGCACCAATGGGGTTTTCCCAACTGCAGGGGTGCTATTGATGGAAAGCATGTGAGGATAAAGCCCCATATACAGCAAGATACAGCTCCATATACAGTAAGATATAGTCCTATATACAGTAAGATACAGCCCCATATACAGCAAGATACAGCCCCATATACAGCAAGATACAGGCCCCATATACAGCAAGATAAAGCCCCACATACAGTAAGATACAACCACATATACAGTAAGATACAGCCCCTTATACAGCAAGATAAAGCCCCATATACAGTAAGATACAGCCCCATATACAGTAAGATACAGGCCCATATATAGTAAGATACAGGCCCCATATACAGCAAGATACAGACCCCATATACAGCAAGATACAGCCCCATACACAGTAAGATACAGCCCCATATACAGTAAGATACAGCCTCATATACAGTAAGATATAGGCCCCATATGCAGTAAGATACAGGCCCCATATGCACTAAGATACAACCCCATATACAGTACGATACAGCAAGATACAGCCCCATATACAGAAAGATACAGCCTCATATACAGTAAGATACAGCCCCATATACAGTAAGATACAGCAAGATACAGCCCCATATACATCAAGATACAGCCCCATATATAGTAAGATACAGGCCCCATATACAGCAAGATAAAGCCCCACATACAGTAAGATACAGGCCCATATACAGCAAGATACAGCCTCATATACAGCAAGATACCGCTCCATATACAGTAAGATACAGCCAAATATACATCAAGATACAGCCCCATATATAGTAAGATACAGGCCCCATATACAGCAAGATACAGCTCCATATACAGCAAGATACAGCTCCATATACAGTAAGATACAGCCACATATACAGCAAGATACAGCCCCATATACAAGATGCCACCCCAATATACAGTAAGATACAGCCCCATGTACAGCAAGATACAGGCCCCATATACAGCAACATAAAGCCCCATATGCAGTAGCATACAACCACATATACAGTAAGATACAGCAAGATACAACCCCATATACATCAAGATACAGCTCCATATATAGTAAGATACAGGCCCCATATACAGTAAGATACAGCCCCATATACAGTAAGATACAGCCCCATATACAGTAAGATACAGGACCCATATACACTAAGATACAACCCTATATACAGTAAGATACAGCAAGATACAGCCCCATATACAGCAAGATACAGCCCCATATATAGTAAGATACAGACCCCATATACAGCAAGATACAGCCCCACATACAGTAAGATACAGGCCCATATACAGCAAGATACAGCCCCATATACAGCAAGATACAGCCAAATATACAGCAAAATACAGCCCCATATACAAGATGCCGCCCCAATATACTGTAAGATACAGACCATATACAGTAAGATACAGCCCCATATACAGCAAGACACAGCCCCATATACAGCAAGATACAGGCCCCATATACAGCAAGATAAAGCCCTATATACAGTAGCATACAACCACATATACAGTAAGATACAGCAAGATACAGCCCCTTATACAGCAAGATACAGTCTCATGTACAGTAAGCTACAGCTCCATATACAGTAAGATACAGTCCCATGTACAGTAAGATACAGCCCCATATACAGTAAGATACAGCAAGATACAGCCCCATATACATCAAGATACAGCCCCATATATAGTAAGATACAGGCCCCATATACAAGATGCAGCCCCAATATACTGTAAGATACAGCCCATATACAGTAAGAGACAGCCCCATATACAGCAAGATACAGCCCCATATACAGTAAGATACAGCCCCATATACAGTAAGATACAGGCCCCATATACAGTAAGATACAGGCCCCATATACAGTAAGATACAGCAAGATACAGCCCCATATGCAGCAAGATACAGCCCCATATACAGTAAGATACAGCTCCATATACAGCAAGATACAGTTCCACATACAGTAGGATTCAGGCCCATATACAGCAAGATACAGCCCCATATACAGCTCCATATATAGTGAGATACAGGCCCCATATACAAGATGCAGCCCCAATATACTATAAGATACAGCCCATATACAGTAAGAGACAGCCCCATATACAGCAAGATCCACCCCTATATACAGCAAGATACAGCCCCATATACAAGATACAGCCCCAATATAAAGTAAGATACAGCCCATATACAGTAAGATACAGCCCCATATACAGTAAGATACAGGCCCCTTATACAGCAAGATACAGCCTCATATACAGTAAGATACAGCAAGATACAGCCCCATATACATCAAGATACAGCCCCATATATAGTAAGATACAGTCCCCATATATAGCAAGATACAGCTCCACATACAGTAGGATTCAGGCCCATATACAGCAAGATACAGCCCCATATACAGCTCCATATACAGTAAGATACAGCCACATATACAGCAAGATACAGTCCCATATACAGTAATATACAGCCCCATATACAGCAAGATACAGCCCCATATACAGCAAGATACAGCCCCCTTATACAGCAAGATACAGCCCCCATATACAGCAAGATACAGCCCCATATACAGCAAGATACAGCCCCATATACAGCAAGATACAGTCCCATATACGGCAAGATACAGCCCCATATACAGCAAGATACAGCTCTATATATAGGAAGATACAGCCCCATATACGGCAAGATACAGACCCATATACAGTAAGAAACAGTCCACTATCCAGGCAGCATTTTTAGACAGCCACGCTATCCCTATATACATTCAGCAGCAATACTGACACTTTAAATTATTACCAATATCAATGTACTTACCTAAGGTAGTGAACAGTCAGGAGTCTCAGGACAGGACAGCACATGGCAGCTCTTCCTCACAGGAACATCCACTCTGCTACAGGAGAGGCAGAGTGCAGCTGATATCACCCCACTCTCTACTCTCTTAAGGCTACAGCCAGCACTATAGGAGCTGTGTCGGCTTATGCGGCTAACAGCTCACTCTGCGGCTGGCAGCTGAAAAAAAGAAGCTATTAAAAAAAAAAAGTTCTGCTCCCAGGCAGAGGTGCCAGAATGCAGTTCCGGCAGAAAAAAAGCACTGGTGTCAATTATGATTGCAATGTTATGCACTGAAATAGTCTTTTTTTTCTTTTCTCCACAGTTTCCTTCCAACCCAGAGCAATGGCAGGAAGTTGCAGCCCAGTTTTTGCACCAATGGGGTTTTCCCAACTGCAGGGGTGCTATTGATGGAAAGCATGTGAGGATAAAGCCCCATATACAGCAAGATACAGCTCCATATACAGTAAGATATAGTCCTATATACAGTAAGATACAGCCCCATATACAGCAAGATACAGCCCCATATACAGCAAGATACAGGCCCCATATACAGCAAGATAAAGCCCCACATACAGTAAGATACAACCACATATACAGTAAGATACAGCCCCTTATACAGCAAGATAAAGCCCCATATACAGTAAGATACAGCCCCATATACAGTAAGATACAGGCCCATATATAGTAAGATACAGGCCCCATATACAGCAAGATACAGACCCCATATACAGCAAGATACAGCCCCATACACAGTAAGATACAGCCCCATATACAGTAAGATACAGCCTCATATACAGTAAGATATAGGCCCCATATGCAGTAAGATACAGGCCCCATATGCACTAAGATACAACCCCATATACAGTACGATACAGCAAGATACAGCCCCATATACAGAAAGATACAGCCTCATATACAGTAAGATACAGCCCCATATACAGTAAGATACAGCAAGATACAGCCCCATATACATCAAGATACAGCCCCATATATAGTAAGATACAGGCCCCATATACAGCAAGATACAGCCCCACATACAGTAAGATACAGGCCCATATACAGCAAGATACAGCCCCATATACAGCAAGATACAGCTCCATATACAGTAAGATACAGCCACATATACAGCAAGATACAGCCCCATATACAAGGTGCCGTCCCAATATACTGTAAGATACAGTCCATATACAGTAAGATACAGCCCCATATACAGCAAGATACAGCCCCATATACAGCAAGATACAGGCCCCATATACAGAAAGATAAAGCCCCATATACAGTAGCATACAACCACATATACAGTAAGATACAGCAAGATACAGCCCCTTATACAGCAAGATAAAGCCTCATGTACAGTAAGATACAGCTCCATATACAGTGAGATACAGTCCCATGTACAGTAAGATACAGACCCATCTACAGTAAGATACAGCAAGATACAGCCCCATATACAGTAAGATACAGGACCCATATACAGTAAGATACAGGCCCCATATACACTAAGATACAACCCTTTATGCAGTAAGATACAGCAAGATACAGCCCCATATACAGCAAGATACAGACCCATATACATCAAAATACAGCCCCATATATAGTAAGATACAGGCCCCATATACAAGATTCAGCCCCGATATACTGTAAGATACAGCCCATATAGAGTAAGAGACAGCCCCATATACAGCAAGATATAGCCCCATATACAGCAAGATATAGCCCCATATACAAGATACAGCCCCAATATAAAGTAAGATACAGCCCATATACAGTAAGATACAGGCCCCATATACAGTAAGATATAGACCCCATATACAGTAAGATACAGGCCCCATATACAGTAAGATACAACCCCATATGCAGTAAGATACAGCCTCATATACAGTAAGATACAGCCCCATATACAGTAAGATACAGCAAGATACAGCTCCACATACAGTAGGATTCAGGCCCATATACAGCAAGATACAGCCCCATATACAGCAAGATACAGGTCCATATACAGTAAGATACAGCTACATATACAGCAAGATACAGACCCATATACAGTAAGATACAGCCCCATATACAGCAAGATACAGGCCCCATATACATCAAGATACAGTCCCATATACAGCAGGATACAGTCCCATAAACAGCAAGATACAGTCCCATATACAGCAAGATACAGCCCCTTATACGGCAAGATACAGACCCGTATACAGCCAGATACAGCTCTATATATAGGGAGATACAGCCCCATATACGGCAAGATACAGACCCATATACAGTAAGAAACAGTCCACTATCCAGGCAGCATTTGTAGACAGCCACGCAGTCCCTATATACATTCAGCAGCAATGCTGACAGTTTAAATTATTACCAATATCAATGTACTTACCTTAGGTAGTGAGCAATCAGGAGTCTCAGGACAGGACAGCACATGGCAGCTCTTCCTCACAGGAACATCTACTCTGCTACAGGAGAGGCAGAGTGCAGCTGATATCACCCCACTCTCTACTCTCTTAAGGCTACAGCCGGCACTATAGGAGCTGTGTCGGCTTATGCGGCTGCCAGCCCACTCCGCGGCTGGCAGCTGAAAAAAAGAAGCTTTTATAGAAAGGTGTATGGACCTTGGGCAGCGCTTATCCTCTGGTATACAGTGCTAATGTACTATGTGCAGCTGCTGCTGTAGCCCAGTTGCTGTGGGGAAACGTGATATATGTGAACAAATTAAATTTGGTGTGTTCAAACAGCGCTTGCAATCTATATTGATCCCCCTATTTCATACTTATATTGTTGTATGATTTCATATAAATACAATAAATAGATACATAGAAAACAATAAGAGTTATGTAAACATGATATAGTTCCAAATGGAATACAAATAAAGTGCTGTGCTCTGTGCAAAAAAAGTTTTTTGATTTCTTTGGTGTACAGTCCGTAATGTGAGTGCTATTTCAGTGCCAAATGGTTTGATACTTCTTCAGATCCTTATCCGTGGTGCAAATCTTTAAAACTTAAAGTGCTCATGCTGTATTTGAGTGCTGAGTTGTGATAAATAATATCTCAGGGTATTGTGCCCTGCTTACCAGATTCCTTTGACTCTCCAACCGTATGGTGTGGAGAAGTCAAATACGCTTTAGGTCTATAATCCGACCTGTGGATATTGGCGTCCTCTCCCTCCTCTCACTCTCTTCACGGTTGTTATTCCATATATAGGTAGAAAAAGGAAGAACTCATTGTGTATCTCTTTAAACGCTTTATTGGCCAATCTTTCACAGTGCAAACATCACAAGATAAAATTTGCAGGTTACTGTGATCGCTCTGAGATCTGTTAGCGCTGGTGCTCAGCTGCACTTCCTGCCTGCAGATCAATAGAGCGTGGCCTCTCGCACCTTGTGTCAGCTGACGCGTTTTGTCACTTCCTGTGACGTCATCGGAGGTGGTTTCAAGGTGCATTCGTTGGCCTTTTATTTACTTGTCATTAGTGTAAAGCTCTACCACATGTGCTTGCTAATGGGAGGTTACCCTTCCCAGCGCTCGGATGGCCAGTCATGTGACCGTTCTTTCATTTAAAACTCATGAAACTTTATTAAAGAAAAAATAGAAGTAGATAAAATTAGGAAAAAACTCTTAAAAATCGCTGTTCACCCTATTGAGCTGTTTATGGTAAAAGGATTACTTAAAAATAGACATGATAACTCCAGAATAGTTTCCATTGGTATGTAACTGTAGTGTACTTGGTGCTGGTGCGTACAGACAAGATTTTGCTAAAGGTAGTAGTATTAGGACAAGGCTATTTTGTGCTGGATAATTGGATTTAAAAGAGTTAAAAATGAAAAAATTGAAAAATGAAAAAATGAAATAATGAAAAAATATATATATATATATATAAAGATATAATTTAGAAATAGAAATAAAAATAAAAATAAAATAAAAATAATAAAAATAAAAATAAAATAAAAATTAAATTAAATTAAAAATAAAATTAAAATAAAAATAAAAATAAAATAAAATTAAAATAAAAATAAATATAAAAATAATAAAAATGAAAATAAAAATAAGTAAAATAAAATAAAAATAAAATTTTGGGTTGTATCCTCCCTTTATCATGCACATTTACATTTAAAATGTTTTTATTATTTAAAAATTAGTGATGGAGCAGTTTAAATCTATCTCCACGTTCATACCCTGGGGCTGGAGGCTCCCCAGTTCATGAATCCACCTTGTCTCGTTCTGTGATATTGCCTGTTTTTTGTTTCCTCCTCTCCAGTGTGTCTCTATTCTATCTATGCCACAAACTTTTAACAGGCTCGGGTCTCTACTGTGGTGGGTTCTAAAATGGTTTGAAAGGCTATGGTTTCTAATTCCCTTTTTTATGTTGTACACATGTTCCCTCAATCTTATGGACAGTTTCCTTGTTGTACGGCCTACATATTGCATACCACAAGGGCATGTCAGCAGGTACGTCACATGGTCACTATGGCATGTAATCAGTTTTTTAGTCTCATAGGTTTTGCCTGTAGTACTGGATTTAAAATCAGTTTGTTTTCTGTCCCTCTTCTTTACCATGGTACATATTGCACACTTCCCACAGGAATAGAAGCCTTTTAGATTCCCAAACATAAATTGTTTTTTGGGGGGTTCCGGGATATTGTGTACTAGCTGATCTCTTAAATGTTTTGTTTTTCTGTAGATGAAATTAGGTTTTTTTGGGAGGACATGTTGCAGTTTATTATCTTTTAATAGTTTCTTGACTATCTTCTCTATTTCTTTATATTGTCTGTTGAACTGCGTTATGAAAGGAATTGTTATGGTTTTGTTTGTGGGGGTTTTATTCTTCAGTAGATCTTCTCTATCCATTTTCTCAATTTGGTCTTTGATTTGGTAAAGCTCCCTGTTTTTGTATCCTTTTTCCCGGAATCTGTTTATCAGTAATTCTGCTTGATCTTTGTAATCTGTTAGTTGCGTACAGTTCCTTCTGATTCTGGTTAGCTGACCTCTAGGTGTTCCTCTTAGCCATTGTGGGTGGTGGCAGCTGTGCACTGGTATATAACCATTTCTATTGGTTTGTTTAAAGTGCGTTTTTGTGTGCAGTTGGTTGTTACTATTGGATATCGTCAAGTCCAGAAAATGTATTTTCTCTCTGCTCCAGGATCCCGTGAATTTTATGTTGTAGGCGTTGACGTTGATTTCTTCCAGGAAATTTCTTAGGCTTTCCTCTGTGCCCTTCCATATGATGATAATATCATCTATAAAACGCCTGTATAATTTTAATTCTGGTCTGGTTTTCTTGAATATTTCGTCATTTTCCCAGTGGCTTAGGAACACGTTTGCCACACTCGGGGCAAATTTGGCTCCCATGGCAACACCTCTGTGTTGCTCATGGTATTGGCCTTCATGCCAGAAATAATTTCTGGCCATTGCCATCTCTAGGGCCTCCAAAAGGAATTTTTGTTGCTCTCTTGCCAGCATTGATTGGTTTAGAACCCATTTAACTGCTCTCACTGCATCGTCCTGGTTTATGTTTGTATAAAGTGACTCTACATCCACTGTTGCCAGGATGATATTGTCTTCCACTTTCACCTTTTCTAATATTTGTAAGAGGTGTTTACTGTCCTTGAGGTATGCCGGATAGGATTGGGCTAGAGGTTGAATATACTTGTCTATGTACTCTCCTAGTCTAGAGAACAGGGAGTCTATGCCGTTTATGATGGGTCTTCCTGGTGGTGCCGTCTGATTTTTATGAATTTTTGGCACTTGGTATATGACCGGGGTTCTGAGTGCTTGTGGTAATAGGTATTTATATTCCTTTCCTGTGAGTATACCCTGTTTGTGTGCCTTTTTTAGTAATTTCTTCAACAGGATTCTGTAGTTTTTTAAGGGGTTGCGGGTGAGTATTTTGTAGGTTGAATGATCCTGTACTAATCTGTTGAGTTCTGCTTTGTAGTCCTCCAGATTAAGGATGACTAGTCCTCCCCCTTTATCTGCTGGTCTGATGACCACTCCTTTTCTTTTTTCTAATTCCTTTATGCCTTTCCATATTTCATTCGATCCCTTCTGATTCTTTGGGATTTTTTTTGATAAGCTTAATGTCTTCCTCCACCAATTTCCTAAACGTTTCTAAAAAATGGTTGTTGGATGTCTTAGGGTTGAACGTGGAATTATTTTTTAGTCCACTATGTTGATAAATGCTGTGTTCTATTTCTTTTTTTCTTTCCTCCTTATCCTGGAAATATTTTTTGATCTGCAATTTTCTTATAAATTTTTGGAGGTCTATGTATGTAATAAAATTGTCTAGGTTGTTGTTGGGTGCAAATTTGAGTCCTAGGTCCAATACTTTTAGTTCAGTCTCTGTGAACTGGGCTGAACTAAGGTTAAAAATGCCTTGTCCTGCTATTCTCTTTTCCTTTTTGTTCTGGCCTCCCCTGCATCCTCTTCGTCTCTTTCCTCCTCTCTTGGTCTTCTGGGGGGTGTGTATTGTTCCACGTATTGGTTCGGCAAGTGTCACATCCATCCCCCTCTTCCTCGTCCCCTGTTGGTTCTGGCTCTTCCCCTGTATCCTTGGTGATATGGGTAATATCCCGGGAGTTCTCTTGGTCCCCTCCAGGGAAAATCCCTTCTGTTATGCTCCCCATACCCTCTGTTGTTTCTGCGGGGTGTGTATTCCAGGGGTTTGTATCTATTGTGTATAGGTACTAGGTATTGATCTCCTGTGTAGGGATTGGATCCCGGTGTGGTCTGAGGTGGTCTCTCAGTTTTCCTTATGGGTGTTTTTTTCTCTGCTTGTTTAGTTTTGGGTACGTTGTCTTTCCTAGTAGGGTCTAGCTGGATGTTTTGTCCCGTGTTTTGTATGAGTTCCTCTGTATCTATTGATGAGGTTCTTGATGAGGTTCCTTCTTTCTCCTTGTTCATTGTTTCTTGCCATTTATAAACCATTTTGTTTTTATAATCGGATAGGTCTAAAAGGTATTTCTTAATTTTTTTTCTGTTGTGTATCTTTGTCCAATTTATCTAGAAATTCTTTGAGCTGCTTATATCTGTCCTTATATTCCTGTGTGTCTGAGTAGGGCATTAATTGTTCCTTAAGTTGTTTTATGTTTTCATTTAGTCTATTCAGTTTTATCTGTCTTCTTGATAGTATGATCTTCAATAGTTTGTTCTCATATCCTTTGAAGAACTCATACCATTCCTCCTGTAATCTCTGGTCTTCCATACCGTCATTTGGGGCTAGATCCCACCTTAGTCTCCTGGGGGTTATGTTATCTCTACTAGAGTTGAGCGAACCTCTGGAAGTTCGGGTTCTGCTGGTCCGTCCGAACTTCGGGACAAAGTCTGGGTCCGGGTCCGGACGGAACCCGAACGATCGCACGGACAACGAACCCCATTGAAATCAATGGGGACCCGAACTTTTAGGCACAAAAATGGCTGTAACAAAGTCCTGGAAAGCCCTAGAGGGCTGCAAAAGGAAGTAAAATGGGGGTAAGGGTAGGGCAAGTGCCCTACAAAAAAATGGGGACAGGGAAATAACTTTAAATATTTTTAAAAAAATAAAAACTTAAAAAAAGCAAAAATGGAGGTGAATGTGGATCATCTTCAAACTGTGTCTGAAAAGTATTAATTAACGGTAGAAGCCATATAACTGTTCTAAAATCATCTTCAAACTAGGGCAAGTGCCCTACAAAAAAATGGGGATAGGGAAAATAATAAAA
>BLSH010258084.1:69729-92551 GCA_018402905.1 Glandirana rugosa | reverse complement strand
TCGTCGTCGACGTGTATCATGTAATCGTGACATATGGTCTCCTATTCGCGACGGGTTCCAGGTATGTGGAAAGATATTTTGGTAGGATGTGGATAGCTGTTTAATTAAACCGTCTATCCGATGTCGTCGTCGACAGGCAAAGGATTTGAATTTGTTTATACCTCCATATACTATAGAAACTAATATAATCGTTATTTTCTCAACTACGTCTGTCGTAAAAGAGTCCCCGATGGTGACGTGGTTTGTTTCTATATCTTTGTAACAAGTCTTGAAGTCTTTCATTGTACCTGTTTGTCTATGCGTCTACCACCCTGCAATGTTGGAACCTGTTTATATCATCGACCGAACCCGAACGATTTTTGAAATGTCCGGGTCCGGGTCCGTGCCACGGACACCCGAAAGTTCGGTACGGACCCGAACGTTACAGTCTGGGTTCGCTCAACACTAATCTCTACTATATTTGTCCAAGGTTGTAACGTCCCACCATCTGCGTATCTGTTTGTCCATGTTACTTTCTGAAGTTCTGAACAATGTTTCTATATCTTTGTTTGGTGCAGTGGTAGCCCCTGAGAAAATGCTGTCTGCATCAACTCTTTTATTGCTAATATAATCAAAGATATCATATACCTCCATATTTGTTTAAGTTTAGGAAACGGACAGCTGCTGCTGTAGCCTATCTGCCAAATTAATTTGTCGATAGGTGTAGGATGGTTTTATAGAAAGGTGTATGGACCTTGGGCAGCGCTTATCCTCTGGTATACAGTGCTAATGTACTATGTGCAGCTGCTGCTGTAGCCCAGTTGTTGTGGGGAAACATGATATATGTGAACAAATTAAATTTTGTGTGTTCAAATAGCGCTTGCAATCTATATTGATCCCCCTATTTCATACTTATATTGATGTATGATTTCATATAAATACAATAAATAGATACATAGAAAACAATAAAAGTTATGTAAACATGATATAGTTCCAAATGGAATACAAATAAAGTGCTGTGCTCTGTGCAAAAAAAGTTTTTTGATTTCTTAATGTGAGTGCTATTTCAGTCCCAAATGGTTTGATACTTCTTCAGATCCTTATCCGTGGTGCAAATCTTTAAAACTTAAAGTGCTTGTGCTGTATTTGAGTGCTGAGTTGTGATAAATAATATCTCAGGGTATTGTGCCCTGCTTTCCAGATTCCTTTGACTCTCCAACCATACGGTGTGGAGAAGTCAAACGCGCTTTAGGTCTATAATCCGACCTGTGGATATTGGCGTACTCTCCCTCCTCTCACTTTCTTCACGGTTGTTATTCCATATATAGGTAGAAAAAGGAAGAACTCATCATGTATCTCTTTAAACGCTTTATTGGCCAATCTTTCACAGTGCAAACATCACAAGATAAAATTTGCAGGTTACTGTGATCGCTCTGAGATCTGTTAGCGCTGGTGCTCAGCTGCACTTCCTGCCTGCAGATCAATAGAGCGTGGCCTCTCGCACCTTGTGACAGCTGACGCGTTTCGTCACTTCCTGTGACGTCATCGGAGGTGGTTTCAAGGTGCATTCGTTGGCCTTTTATTTACTTGTCATTAGTGTAAAGCTCTACCACATGTGCTTGCTAATGGGAGGTTACCCTTCCCAGCGCTCGGATGGCCAGTCATGTGACCGTTCTTTCATTTAAAACTCATGACCTCCAAAAATTTCCACGTTCAACCCTAAGACATCCAACAACCATTTTTTAGAAACGTTTAGGAAATTGGTGGAGGAAGACATTAAGCTTATCAAAAAAATCCCAAAGAATCAGAAGGGATCTAATGAAATAGGGAAAGGTATAAAGGAATTAGAAAAACGAAAAGGAGTGGTCATCAGACCAGCAGATAAAGGGGGAGGACTAGTCATCCTTAATCTGGAGGACTACAAAGCAGAACTCAACAGATTAGTACAGGATCATTCAACCTACAAAATACTCACCCGCAACCCCTTAAAAAACTACAGAATCCTGTTGAAGAAATTACTAAAAAAGGCACACAAACAGGGTATACTCACAGGAAAGGAATATAAATACCTATTACCACAAGCACCCCCGGTCATATACCAAGTGCCAAAAATTCATAAAAATCAGACGGCACCACCAGGAAGACCCATCATAAACGGCATAGACTCCCTGTTCTCTAGACTAGGAAAGTACATAGACAAGTATATTCAACCTCTAGCCCAATCCTGTCCAGCATACCTCAAGGAAAGTAAACACCTCTTACAAATATTAGAAAAGGTGAAAGTGGAAGACAACATCATCCTGGCAACAGTGGATGTAGAGTCACTTTATACAAACATAAAACAGGACAATGCAGTGAGAGCAGTTAAATGGGCTCTAAGCCAATCAATGCTGGCAAGAGAGCAACAAAAATTCCTTTTGGAGGCCTTAGAGATGGCAATGGCCAGAAATTATTTCTGGCATGAAGGCCAATACCATGAGCAACACAGAGGTGTTGCCATGGGAGCCAAATTTGCCCCGAGTGTGGCAAACGTGTTTCTAAGCCTCTGGGAAAATGACGAAATATTCAAGAAAACTAGACCAGAATTAAAATTATACAGGCGTTTTATAGATGATATTATCATCATATGGAAGGGCACAGAGGAAAGCCTAAGAAATTTCCTGGAAGAAATCAATGTCAACACCTACAACATAAAATTCACGGGATCCTGGAGCAGAGAGAAAATAAATTTTCTGGACTTGACGATATCCAATAGTAACAACCAACTGCACACAAAAACGCACTTTAAACAAACCGATAGAAATGGTTATATCCTAGTGCTCAGCTGCCACCCCCCACAATGGCTAAGAGGAATACCTAGAGGTCAGCTAACCAGAATCAGAAGGAACTGTACGCAACTGACAGATTACAAAGATCAAGCAGAATTACTGATAAACAGATTACGGGAAAAAGGATACAAATACAGGGAGCTTTATCAAATCAAAGACCAAATTGAGAAAATGGATAGAGAAGATCTACTGAAGAATAAAACCCCCACAAACAAAACCATAACAATTCCTTTCATAACGCAGTTCAACAGACAATATAAAGAAATAGAGAAGATAGTCAAGAAACATTGGCACTTACTATTAAAAGATAATAAACTGCAACATGTCCTCCCAAAAAACCCTAATTTCATCTACAGAAAAACAAAACATTTAAGAGATAAGCTAGTACACTGTTGAAAATCCTTTCTCAGCTTCCATCGAAGAACTTGCATGAACGACATCATTAGAAAAATCTTTAAGAGTTTATTCTTCAAGACATAACATAACATCAGATATGACTTACGTAGCAACATAATTGAAGTCTACAATGAGACATGGCATGGCTTCAGATCTCAGTCAGGAGGAGGAAGGGTTCTGACAGGTGTTCATGTCACGTCTTCGAGAGTGTCCTCCATCTTTCTTCCTACCCTTCCCTAGCTGACATTTACAAAGTCACGTCTTTTATACGGTTTGAAATCGTTAGGTCAGCTTTTTCAAAGCAACCTACACTTTACTTATATGTCTTTAGTCCATAAGGAGACACACATGACCCCTCCTTTACTTCACATGAGTTTTGAAATAGAATTGCACATACAACACTTTCTCTGTCCAGAAGCACATTCAAATGACCTTACAAATATAACTAACATTATATTTAATACATTTAATATATTTCAGAGCCCAATATTATTCAAAATAATATTATAAATTCATAATTTCCAACATACACAATATCCCAGAACCCCCCAAAAAACAATTTATGTTTGGGAATCTAAAAGGCTTCTATTCCTGTGGGAAGTGTGCAATATGTACCACGGTAAAGAAGAGGGACAGAAAACAAACCAATTTTAAATCCAGTACCACAGGCAAAACCTATGAGATTAAAAAATTGATTACATGCCATAGTGACCATGTGACGTACCTGCTGACATGCCCTTGTGGTATGCAATATGTAGGCCGTACAACAAGGAAACTGTCCATAAGATTGAGGGAACATGTGTACAACATAAAAAAGGGAATTAGAAACCATAGCCTTTCAAACCATTTTAGAACCCACCACAGTAGAGACCCGAGCCTGTTAAAATTTTGTGGCATAGATAGAATAGAGACACACTGGAGAGGAGGAAACAAAAAACAGGCAATATCACAGAACGAGACAAGGTGGATTCATGAACTGGGGAGCCTCCAGCCCCAGGGTATGAACGTGGAAATAGATTTAAACTGCTTCATCACTAATTTTTAAATAATAAAAAAAAAAAATATATAAATGTGCATGATAATGCATGATATTTTTACTTATTTTTATTTTCATTTTTATTATTTTTATTTTTATATTTATTTTTATCTTTATTTTAATTTTATTTTATTTTTATTTTTATTTTAATTTTATTTTTATTCTTATTTTTATTTTTATTTTATTTTTATTTTTATTTTTATTTTTATTTTTAATTTAATTTAATTTTTATTTTATATTTATTTTTATTTTTATTATATTTATTTTATTTTTATTTTTATTTTTATTTCTATTTCTAAATTATATCTTTATATATATATATATTTTTTCATTATTTCATTTTTTCATTTTTCAATTTTTTCATTTTTAACTCTTTTAAATCCAATTATCCAGCACAAAATAGCCTTGTCCTAATACTACTACCCTTAGCAAAATCTTGTCTGTACGCACCAGCACCAAGTACACTACAGTTACATACCAATGGAAACTATTCCGGAGTTATTTTGTCTATTTTTAAGTAATCCTTTTACCATAAACAGCTCAATAGGGTGAACGGCGATTTTTAAGAGTTTTTTCCTAATTTTATCTACTTCTATTTTTTCTTTAACCACTTCAGCCCCGGAAGGATTTCCAGCTTTAGGATCGGAGCCCTTTTTGCGATTCGGCGTGGCGCGCTTTAACTGAAAATTGCGCGGTCGTGCGACGTTGTACCCAAACGAAATTTGCGTCCTTTTTTCCCCACAAATAGAGCTTTCTTTTGGTGGTATTTGATCACCTCTGCGTCATTTCTGATCGCCGCTATAAACAAAAGAAGAGCGACAATTTTGCAAAAAAACCCAAATTTCTTACTTTTTGCTAAAATACAAATCCAAAAAAAAAATATAAAAAAACTTTTTTTCACCGTTTTTGGCCAATTTATATTCTTCCTCATATTTGCGATAAAAAAAATCGCAATCAGCGTTTATTGATTGGTTTGCGCAAAAGTGGTCGCGTTTACGGATGATGAGAATTCATTTTTGGGGTATTTTTTTTTTTAATTTTTTACTAGAAATGGCGGCGATCTGCGATTTTTAGCGGTACTGCGATATTGGGGCGGACATGTCGGAACATTTTGACACTTTTTTGGGACCATTGGCATTTATACAGCGATCAGTGCTATAAAAATGCACTGATTACTGTGTAAATGCCATTGGCAGTGAAGGGGTTAACCTGCAGGGGGCGCTCTGAGGGTTAACTATGTTCCCGGGGCGTGTTCTAACTGTGGGGGGACTGCCCTAACAGGAGAAGGGAAGTGGTCACAGCCTTCATGTACAGGAAGGCTGTGATCACAGCCCTTCCCCCTTCACAGAGCGGAGGTCCGTGTCTACTTCACTCCGGGGGGGGGGCATCGCGGGTAGCCGGTAAGCACCCGCTCCCTGGCCCCCCCGAACACAGTGAGCGCGCGCGGCCGCCGTCATATGACGGCGATCCGCGTTACAGAGCCACTCTGTCGCCGTCATTTGCCGATCAGCCGTCGGCAAGTGGTTAATAAAGTTTCATGAGTTTTAAATGAAAGAACGGTCACATGACTGGCCATCCGAGCGCTGGGAAGGGTAACCTCCCATTAGCAAGCACATGAGGTAGAGCTTTACACTAATGACAAGTAAATAAAAGGCCAACGAATGCACCTTGAAACCACCTCCGATGACGTCACAGGAAGTGACGAAACGCGTCAACTGACACAAGGTGCAAGAGGCCACGCTCTATTGATCTGCAGGCAGGAAGTGCAGCTGAGCACCAGCGCTAACAGATCTCAGAGCGATCACAGTAACCTGCAAATTTTATCTTGTGATGTTTGCACTGTGAAAAATTGGCCAATAAAGCGTTTAAAGAGATACACGATGAGTTCTTCCTTTTTCTACCCATATATGGAATAACAACCGTGAAGAGAGTGAGAGGAGGGAGAGGACGCCAATATCCACAGGTCGGATTATAGACCTAAAGCGCGTTTGACTTCTCCACACCGTACAGTTGGAGAGTCAAAGGAATCTGGTAAGCAGGGCACAATACCCTGAGATATTATTTATCACAACTCAGCACTCAAATACAGCACGAGCACTTTAAGTTTTAAAGATTTGCACCACGGATAAGGTTCTGAAGAAGTATCAAACCATTTGGGACTGAGATAGCACTCACATAAGGACTGTACACCAAAGAAATCAAAAAACTTTTTTGCACAGAGCACAGCACTTTATTTGTATTCCATTTGGAACTATATCATGTTTACATAACTCTTATTGTTTTCTATGTATCTATTTATTGTATTTATATGAAATCATACATCAATATAAGTATGAAATAGGGGGATCAATATAGATTGCAAGCGCTGTTTGAACACACAAAATTTAATTTGTTCAGAAAAAAAGAAGCTATTAAAAAAAAAAGTTCTGCTCCCTGGCAGAGGTGCCAGAATGCAGTTCCGGCAGAAAAAAAGCCCTGGTGTCAATTATGATTGCAATGTTATGCACTGAAGTAGTCTTTTTTTTTTCTTTTGTCCAAAGTTTCCTTCCAACCCAGAGCAATGGTAGGAAGTTGCAGCCCAGTTTTTGCACCAATGGGATTTTCCCAACTGCAGGGGTGCTATTGATGGGAAGCATGTCAGGAAAAAGCCCCATATACAGCAAGATACAGCTCCATATACAGTAAGATACAGTCCCATATACAGTGAGATACAGCCCTTTTTACAGTAAGATACAGAAAGATACAGCCCCATATACAGTAAGATATAGGCCCCATATACAGTAGGATACAACCCCATATACAGTAAGATACAGCAAGATACAGTCCCATATACAGCAAGATACAGCCTCATATACAGTAAGATACAGGCCCATATACAGTAAGATACAGCAAGATACAGCCCCATATACAGCAAGATACAGCCCCATATACAGTAAGAGACAGCCCCATATACAGCAAGATACAGCCCATATAGAGTAAGATACAGCCCCATATACAGCAAGATACAGCCCCATATACTGTAAGATACAGGCCCCATATACAGTAAGATACAGGCCCCATATAAAGTAAGATACAACACCATATACAGTAAGATACAACAAGATAGAGCCCCATATACAGCAAGATACAGCCTCATATACAGTAAGATACAGCCCCATATACAGTAAGATACAGCAAGATACAGCTCCATATACAGCGAGATACAGCTCCATATACAGCAAGATACAGCCCTATATACATCAAGATACAGACCCATATATAGTAAGATACAGACCCCATATACAGCAAGATACAGCCCCACATACAGTAAGATACAGGCCCATATACAGCAAGATACAGCCCCATATACAGCAAGATACAGCCCCACATACAGTAAGATACAGGCCCATATACAGCAAGATACAGCCCCATATACAGCAAGATACAGCTCCATATACAGCAAGATACAGTCACATATACAGTAAGATACAGCCCCATATACAAGATGCAGCCCCAATATACTGTAAGATACAGAAACATATACATTAAGATACAGCCCCATATACAGCAAGATACAGCCCCATATACAGCAAGATACAGTCCCATATACAGTAAGATACAGCCCTATTTACGTTAAGATACAGCAAGATACAGCCCCATATACAGTAAGATACAGTCCCCATATACAGTAGGATACAACCCCATATACAGTAAGATACAGCAAGATACAGCCACATATACAGCAAGATACAGCCTCATATACAGTATGATTCAGGCCCATATACAGTAAGATACAGCAAGATACAGCCCCATATACAGCCCCATATACAGTAAGAGACAGCCCCATATACAGCAAGATGCAGCCCATATAGAGTAAGATACAGCCCCATATACAGCAAGATACAGCCCCATATACTGTAAGATACAGGCCCCATATACAGTAAGATACAGACCCCATATACAGTAAGATACACCATATACAGTAAGATACAGCAAGATACAGCCCCATATACAGCAAGGTACAGCCTCATATACAGTAAGATACAGCCCCATATAGAGTAAGATACAGCAAGATACAGCTCCATATACAGCAAGATACAGCTCCATATACAGCAAGATACAGCCCCATATACATCAAGATACAGACCCATATATAGTAAGATACAGGCCCCATATACAGCAAGATACAGCCCCACATACAGCAAGATACAGCCCCATATACAGCAAGATACAGCTCCATATACAGCAAGATACAGTCACATATACAGCAAGATACAGCCCCATATACAAGATGCAGCCCCAATATACTGTAAGATACAGACACATATACATTAAGATACAGCCCCATATACAGCAAGATACAGCCCCATATACAGCAAGATACAGCCCCATATACAGTAAGATACAGCCCCATATACAGCAAGATACAGCCCCCATATACAGCAAGATACAGTCCCATATACAGCAAGATACAGTCCCATATATAGCAAGATACAGCCCCATATACAGCAAGATACAGCCCCATATACGGCAAGATACAGACCCATATACAGCCCCATATACAGCAAGATACAGCCCCCATATACAGCAAGATACAGTCCCATATACAGCAAGATACAGTCTCATATACAGCAAGATACAACCCCATATATGGCAAGATACAGACCCGTATACAGCAAAATACAGCTCTATATATAGGAAGATACAGCCCCATATACGGCAAGATACAGACCCATATACAGTAAGAAACAGTCCACTATCCAGGCAGCATTTTTAGACAGCCGCACAGTCCCTATATACATTCAGCAGCAATGCTGACAGTTTAAATTATTACCAATATGTACTTATCTTAGGTAGTGAGCAGTCAGGAGTCCCAGGACAGGACAGCACATGGCAGCTCTTCCTCACAGGAACACCCACTGTGCTACAGGAGAGGCAGAGTGCAGCTGGTATCACCCCACTCTCTTCTCTCTTAAGGCTACAGCCGGCACTATAGGAGCTGTGTCGGCTTATGCGGCTGCCAGCTCACTCCGCGGCTGTCAGCTGAAAAAAATAAGCTAATAAAAAAAAAAGTTCTGCTCCCTGGCAGAGGTGCCAGAATGCAGTTTCGGCAGAAAAAAAGCCCTGGTGTCAATTATGATTGCATTGTTATGCACTGAAGTAGTCTTTTTTTTTCTTTTCTCCACAGTTTCCTTCCAACCCAGAGCAATGGCAGGAAGTTGCAGCCCAGTTTTTGCACCAATGGGATTTTCCCAACTGCAGGGGTGCTATTGATGGGAAGCATGTGAGGATAAAGCCCCATATACAGCAATATACAGCTCCATATACAGTAAGATACAGTCCAATATACAGTAAGATACAGCCCTATTTACAGTAAGATACAGCAAGATACAGCCCCATATACAGCAAGATACAGTCCCATATATAGCACGATACAGTCCCATATACAACAAGATACAGCCCCATATACAGCAAGATACAGCCCCATATACGGCAAGATACAGACCCATATACAGCAAGATACAGCTCCATATACAGCAAGATACAGCCCAATATACGGCAAGATACAGAGCCATATACAGCAAGATACAGCCCCATGTACAGTAAGAAACAGTCCACTATCCAGGCAGCATTTTTAGACAGCCACGCAGTCCCTATATACATTCAGCAGCAATGCTGACAGTTTAAATTATTACCAATATCAATGTACTTACCTTAGACAGTGAGCAGTCAGGAGTCTCAGGACAGGACAGCACATGGCAGCTCTTCCTCACAGGAACACCCACTCTGCTACAGGAGAGGCAGAGTGCAGCTGATATCACCCCACTCTCTACTCTCTTAAGGCTACAGCCGGCACTATAGGAGCTGTGTCGGCTTATGAAGCTGCCAGCTCACTCCGTGGCTGGCAGCTGCAAAAAAGAGGCTATTAAAAAAAAAAAAGTTCTGCTCCCTCGCAGAGGTGCCAGAATGCAGTTCCGGCTGAAAAAAAGCTCCGGTGTCAATTGTGATTGCAATGTTATGCACTGAAGTAGTCTTTTTTTTTCTTTTCTCCACAGTTTCCTTCCAACCCAGAGCAATGGCAGGAAGTTGCAGCCCAGTTTTTGCACCATTGGGATTTTCCCAACTGCGGGGGTGCTATTGATGGGAAGCATGTGAGGATTGTTCCACCAGCCAACCCTGATTCCTATTATTTTAATTATAAAGGCTTTTGCAGCATAGCCATGCTTGCTGTTGTGTCTGCAAATTATGAGTTTCTTTTTTTGAATGTTGGGAACATTGGGTGCAACTCTGATATAGGAGTCATTATGCGGACGGAGTTCTACAGGCGGCTCCAGAATGGCACCCTAAACTTGCCACCTGCAGAGCACAATGTGGAGGGCCTCAATTTTGTCTTTGTGGCAGATGTGGCCTTTGCTCTAGGAGACCATCTTGTGAAGCCATTTCCTATGTGCAACCTGACCCCTGAGCAGAGAATATTCAACTACAGACTGTCTCAGGCCAGAAGGATGGTGGAGAATGCCTTTGACATATTGGAAAATTGCTTCCGGCTCTTTTTGACACCAATAAACCAGGCGTTATATAAGATTAACCATGTGGTGTTGTGCTGCTGCATCCTCCACAATTTTCAGTGCAAAACCCGTGATGGTATATTCTGATGCATTTTGGTGCTGCAACACCCCTTTATCAACAGGGATCCGTGAATGTAAACAAGCGGATCCCCGTTCTGACAGGGGAGAGGAGAGTGATCTTATGTTCCCAGTATATGGGAGCAGCGATCACTCTCCTCCCCCAGTCACCCCAGCCCCCATACAGTTAGAACACACTGACAGGGAACACATTTAACTCCTTGATCGCCCCCTAGTGTTAACCCCTTCCCTGCCAGTGACATTTACACAGTAATCAGTGGCTATTTAAAGCTCTGATCACTGCATAAATGTCAATGGTCCCAAAAAAGTGTCAAAAGTGCCCGATATGTCCACCGCAATATCACAGTCCCGCTAAAAATCGCAGATCGCCATCATTACTAGTAAAAAAATAAAATAAATAAAAACGCCATAAATCAATTCTCATAGTTTGTAGATGCTATAACTGGGGCTGAAGTGGTTAAACTGAATATTCATTAATGCAAAAGTGCAGCAGCCATCTTTAAGTAGACCACTTTGCAATGCTCATGTAATGAGAGTCTCTAGTGCAGGAGGCAACCATCTTGGCTGGGCCTGAATTGACCCTGGAAAATGGTGATTGGCTGATGCAAAAAAGCAAGGAGAAAAGTGTCTGTGGGCTGCTGAGAGGAAAAGGGAGGATAGTCTTAAAGCTGGCAGAGGGTCAGAAAAAAGACTGGGCTGCTGGCTGAACAGAACCCTCCCATAGCTGACCACAACTGACCTCAGAGAAGACTTTCATTGTGGAGGGTCTTGCCTCAGAGATCATGAACTTTCTTCCTGGGAGAGTGTGTAATCAGAATGTACTAGAGAGTACTCTCATCGATGGTAGAGAAGGAAAGGAGGGATTGTCTCATCAGAATTGAAAAAGGCTAATCACAGCAACTGTTTTCCTCTCTTAGGCCTTGAACTAAACCAGAGCAAGTATCTGGAGACCCAGTAGGGGGTTTAGAAAGGTAATAACATTGTACAAGTTCATTTGTTTTCTATTGGGAACTGTTGTTCCTTCTTCAAGGGCCCCAACTTTGCTGGACAAGGTTTTTTTCCATCAATTACTGCCCAGGGGGGTTTAAACTGGGACTGTTATAACAAATTAGGACTGTCTTTATATAACTGTTACTAGGTAAATGCAATTCAGTTCTGTTAACCACTTGACCTCTGGAAGGTTTTACTCCATTGCTGAACAGGCCTTTTTTTGCTATTCAGCACTGCTTTAAATGGTCATTGCACGGTCATGCAACGCTGTACCCAAACAAAATTTGTGTCCTTTTTTTTTCACATAAATAGAGTTTTCGTTTTGGTAGGGTTTTATCGCCATTTTGTTTTTATTTTTTTTTTGCGATATACATGAAAAAAAAAATTGAAAAAACAATATTTTCTACTTTTTGTTATAAAAAATATCCAATAAACTCAAAATTTGTCATAAATTTAGGCCACAATGTATTCTGCTACATGTCTTTGGTAAAAAAAAATCCCAATAACCGTATATTCATTTGTTTGGGCAAAAGTTATAGCATCTACAAACTATGGTATATACAGTGCTTTGAAAAAGTATTCATACCACTTGAAATTTTCCATATTTTGTCATGTTACAACCAAAAACGTAAATGTATTTTATTGGGATTTTAGGTGATAGACCAACACAAAGTTGCATATAATTGTGAAGTGGAAGGAAAATGATAAGTTGTTTTCAAAATTTTTTACAAATAAATATCTGAAAAGTGTGGCATGCATTTTTTATTCAGCCCCCCTGAGTCAATACTTTGTAGAACCACCTTTTGCTGCAATTAGAGCTGCAAGTCTTTTTGGGTATGTCCAGTGTCGGTCCATCCATATTTACACACAAAAAAAGAAAAAAACAAAACATAAATGGGCCCTTTAAGAGGTGTCCGGGCGCCAGACACACAGTAGTCTATGGGAAGCTTCTCAGCTTGCAATCAGCTGATTGCAGCTGGGAAGCTGATTTGCCTGTGTTTAGGACATGCTCGGGTCACAAACAATGCGCCCAGAACACGCCCCACACTGCAATCATTCGTCTCTCTCCTCCTTTCCCTTATTTTAATTAGTAGGGGGGGGTGACCAGAGGACGTTGGGCACTGGGCTGTGCTTTTTGTGACACCGTATGGCGTTACTTCCGATGTCCTGGCTCGCTGCCATCTTGTGTGGAGTGCAGGGCCGCTGATGAGGAGTACAGGCAGCCCTCTCGAGTCCTGTACTGGCCTGAGCAGCAGAGGGGCCTGGCAGCAGTGAGTCAGTGGCCATAAGGGTTGCTGACTGCGATCACCCTGTCCTAGCCCGCCCACACAGTACTTTAAGCAGGACTCCCGAATGATGTCAGGACCAGAGGACTCAGGACGGAGGGACTTATGAGGAAACTTTGAAACACACATTTGAGGACTTGAGCTGAGGACTTGGAGGCAGCAGAATGCGGGAAGGTGGGCGCTGACCGGAGAAGTGAGTGTGACAGTGATTGATTATATCACTGCTCCGGTGGCTGGGCCAGCACACCTGGAGGGACGCTGTGGATGCCCGTGAAGTGACAGCTCAGACATCAGTCAGATATCGTCTGAGCTATCACTGCAGTGGCATCCCTGGCACGTGGCATCCCTTTGAATAAGAGAAATAAGCAGACAAGAAAAGTAAGAGGGGATTATTCTACAAGATTCCATATGGATCAGGCAGCCAGGTAAGGAGTGTGACAAACGTGGGTATCAGATCGCTGCCCTCCTCACCGATCGGCGACCGAGGACCCCCCTGATCCAATACCGCACTTGTCACGAACGTAACAATGCCACTCTCAGCTGCTTTCAGCACAAAGATTTCCCAGTTTGCTGGGACCACCGTCTAAGTGCCAGCCGCATGAAAGCAATTGTTACCGGGCTAATTCAAACAATTAACCCTTTCTCTGCCACCACTTCTGGATTTCCGGCCAGAAGACCCGTATATTAGCAATACCAGTATTTTACAGCAACGCCTGTACACACACTGTCACCTGCAGACAGGTATATTCAGATGCATTATTCTAAAGACAGTAGCGCTCTTCGAAGGAACAGATTCGTAATAGTTGCGTTAAGAGCTTTAGAGACAAAATTAACACTTTTCAAAATAAGGTTTAATAATGAAAAGGTCAAGTTTTAGGTGCAGTAAAATATTTACAGAAAAATAAAAGTACAAAATGAGACAAATTTACAGCGAAAGAGAACAGATTGAAAAATACCTTGCCTGTGAAATGTCTTTGCTTAATCAGTGTTTTGAAGATGATTCCCTGGTCCTCTGATGTTTGATGTTAAGGTGAGAACTCTCTATCTGATGGTCACAGTCTCTTTTCTCTGAAACACCAGGGGTGGGGCCATACCTCTCCTGGCCATTCGTATAAGAGAGGGAGTTTCCTTAGACAATGTCCAGGGCAGACCGTGGAGATACATGCTGCATAATCATGCATGGATCATAACTTGTGATTGGATCATCTTACATATTTTACAGTATGAAATTTAATCTCAGCTTGCAATAAGCTTTCATATGACTCCAAACATGAGAATTCTAAAACCTTATAGGACCCTGGGGAGGGGATGGACTAATTCTATCCCTCCTTGGGTAACAAGGGGTGAGTGTTTATACTTGAATTATCCGGACCGAAATTCTACATTCAAATATGTAATGTTCATCACTATGGCATACCTATAGCGGAAGTTATGACTGTATGTAAGTTTTCCTAACTTTTCATGTTCCAAAGTTATTGAAAGGGGTCAGAATTCCTGGGGGGGGGGAGATTTACGATATATGGCCTGTCCCACATTGGTTTGTTGTATGTTTGTTCTAGATAAGGGACAGAGCCTTCCTGGCCGGCCATAAACCGGAATCAGAGCCTCCCTTTGAAGTGTGGTCTGCCACAAGCAGAGGGAGTGTGGGGGTACAGGCAAGCTTGTTCAAGCTGGTGCCAGTGATGCAGGATGAGAACGCTCAAGCAGATTAAAACATAAAAAAAGAGAGGTGCTCCATAGCGTAATCCAGTTTTTACATTTATTCCAAAGTGTGGTTAAAACACTTACATTGTAAAAGGAACACAGAGCTCTGATAAAAAATCATCCAAATGCAGTGAACCGGGGGGACAGGACCCAACGCGTTTCGTTTACAACAAACGTCTTCTGGGGTGTCTCCCCCCGCGATCACTGCACAAATAAATAGAAGAGGGTGATGCTAATCCCCTCCCAACAATCACGTCGGCAGGGGTTACTAGGTCAAATTCCAAAATGGCGCCCATAAGAACCCAGGCACACCAAATAAGAGGTATCATATATATATGCGCTGGTATTGGGGATAAATTAGCTTTAAACATATATTCCCCTATTGGAAAAGATTGTTAGAAGGTTTGTGTACTATAAAGTAAAGATGAAGGTAGTACATATCTGGGAGACGACGTAGTATGTCGCTCCCGGAAATGATGTGGATACCTAGGAAACGCGAGCCAATACGCCGAAAAAAGGCGGCGCTCAGGCTGCATATGTAAATGCAACGTGGTGGGAAACAGCTTACTATCACTAGTGTCTGCATAACATGGGCGCCATATTGGAGACCATCTAGAGGCGAACGCTATAGGTTCTAACATCCACAAGTAGCAAATGTTATATTCAGTAACAACTAAATAAACTGGCATATAAGATACCTTACATTTGCATCTGGTAAATTGTCAATCAATAATTATTGAAACGACATGGTTGTGATATTATTAACCACTTCAATACCATGCACTTAGAACACTTCCTGCCCAGACCAATTTTCAGTTTTCAGTGCTGTTGCGATTCGAATGAGAATTGCGTGGTCGTGCGACGTTGTACCCAAACAAAATTTTTATCATTTTGTTCCCACAAATAGAGCTTTCTTTTGGTAGTATTTGATCACCCCTGCGGTTTTTATTTTTTGCGCTATAACAAAAAAAAGACCGAAAATTTTGAAAAAAAAAAACATTTTCTTTGTTTCTGTCACAAAAATTTGTATAAAGTACATTTTCTCCTTCACTGACGGGCACTGATGTGGCTACACTGATGGGCACTGATGAGGCTACACTGACGGGCACTGATGAGGCAGTACAGATTGGCACTGATGAGGTGGCACTGATAAGGTTGCACTGATGATGGGGCAAATATGCAGCACTGATGGGCGGCACTGACAAGCAACACTGACGGGCACTGATACCTGGCACTGATATGCGGCACTGATGGACACTCCTAGGTGGCACTGATAAGTGGCACTGGACACTGATGGGCACTGATAGGGGGCACTTTTAGGTGGCACAGGTGGGCACTTTTAGGTGGCACAGGTGGGCACTGATAGGTGGCATAGGTGGGCACTGATAGGTGGCACAGGTGGGCACAGGTGGGCACTTATAGGTGGCAGTGGTGGGCACTGGTGCAACAAGCACTGTTAGGGATGGCACTGACAGGCATCATACATGGGCACAGTGCCATCCCTACAGTGCATAATATTGCCCTTACCTGGTGGTCTAGTGGGGGCTCCCTGGTGGTCCTGGGCGGCCTCTGTGCGCCTTCCCTGGTGGTCCTGGGCAGCCTCATTGTGATGCCTGGGAGGGGGGCTCCCTGGTGGTTCTGATCCAGCTCCCTGGTGGTCCAGTGGGGGTGATCCTGAGGGTGGCTGCGCTGATAAACTTTCAGCACAGCCCCCCCCTGTCAGGAGAGCAGCCAATCGGCTCTCCGCTGCTCAGGTCTGCAGACCTGAGCAGAGGAAAAGTCGATAAACGGCTCTTCCTATTTACACTGTGATCAGCCGTGATTGGTCATAGCTGATCACATGGTAAAAGGCTTCGGATCAAAGCCTTTTACCTTGGTCGGTAATACGGTGGGTCAGACTGACCCACGGCACCACCGATCGCCGCGATGCGCGCCCCCAGGGGTGCGCAATCGCGGATTATCCTGAGGACGTCAATAGACGTCCAGTCAGGATAATGAGCCACCCGCCCTGATGTCATTTGTCAATGCGCCGGGCGGGAAGTGGTTAAGCATGCATAGCTCAATAGATGTGAATACAATAAAATTGGTTAAAAAATATTATTGGTTAAAAAATATTAATGCTACTAATAATTAAAAATTAGAAATAATAAGAAAAATCGTATGTGAAACATCACATGTATATAAAACAATATCTTATAATTATATAAAGGAAAATGTATAAACTTAATGAATTTTGAAGTATAACCATTATTGTGTACAATGGAGATACCCTGTATAAAGTGCGTATATAAAGAGGAAGAAAATCTGGTGACACCAATACCTGTATTTAATGGATGTCGAATCAGGGAGGTTCATCGTATCCCTATATGTATAGATATTATGATGATGAACAACTTCATTCCCCTTATAGGTATAACCAAGGTCACCCTCCCCACCCTCGGGATTTTCCCAAGGAAAACCATACCAGAAAAAGAGGCCCGGATACAAGAGAGGCTCCAGAGGGGGGAGGAGAATACAGAGGAAAATGATTAAAAACTTAACTAATCCTGGTATCTTCAACCTTAGCCATGCTACTTTAACCAAAGAAGAAAACAAAGTGCTCAATAAAGGCTTAAAGTTTGTCCCACCTAAAAAGTTGGACAAATTTTCCAAATTTATAGATATACACAAGTATATCAGGAAAGTGAATATCCTATACATATTAACCAATCCGATCACCAGAACTACCTCTATGCATACTAATAATGTAGTCCATTCAGGTCTGGCTAACCCTTCGCTATACAACCCTCCAGGACATCCAGCCCCTTCAGTCAAAGTATTTAAGGAATTAATGCTTAAAGACTTAGATCAATTAGAGATTAAAAAATCCCGGGCTCACTCCCATATCAAAAAAGGGTTGGAGAGCCTGTGCAATAAGAAGGATTTGGTAATCCGTCCGGCTGATAAAGGAGGCGGCATAGTAGTTCTGGACAAACAGAGCTACACTACTGGAATGTATAGATTACTGAGTGACACCAATACCTACAAAGAATTACCTTCAGATCCTACACATAAGTACAAGAAACAACTTACCTCCCTCATTGATAGAGGCTTCCAAGAAGGTATTTTGGATAAAAAGGAAAAACAATATCTTGTTCCATTGGCACCAAGAATTCCAGTCCTGTATTATCTTCCTAAAATTCATAAGGGCTCCATCAACCCTCCAGGACGCCCTATCGTAAGTGGAATCGACTCCATGACCTCCAGGATCGGACAATATATTGATCACTACCTCCAGCCTAGGGTAAAAATAATACCCTCATTCCTCAAAGACACGAAGGATACTATTCGGCTTTTACAAAATATCCCTGTTAAAGACGGCGACCTCATCGCCACAGCAGACGTAGCCTCCTTATACACCTGTATCCCACACCAACTGGGCATCGAAGCAGTTGACTATTTTTTATCCCAAGTCGATTCCATCCCTAGTCATCAAAGACGATTTATTCTTGATCTAGTTATCTTTGCAACCAGTCACAATAATTTCTGGTTCGCCGGCAATTTCTAGTCCCAAGAAAAAGGGGTAGCTATGGGGGCAAAATTTGCACCTAGCCTAGCTAACCTCTTTATGGCCAAATGGGAGGAGGATGAAGTCTATACCCCCAGACGTCCGGAATTAATCCTCTGGACACGCTATATCGATGATATCCTCCTCGTATGGCGAGGAACAGCTGCCTCATTGGAAAATTTTATTCAAGATCTGAACTCTAACAATAGAGGAATCACCCTAACATTGGAATACAGTCACAAACGCATACATTTCTTGGACCTTGACATAGAAATTACAAACAACAGGGTCCATACCAAAACTTTCTTCAAACCCACTGACCGCAATGGATTTATATCCATGGACAGCTGCCACCATCGCCCCTGGCTCAAAGGGGTTCCGAAGAGTCAGTTTCTACGTCTACGTCGGAATTGTACTAATGCTGAGGATTTTTTGACTCAAGCTCATATCCTGAGAGATAGATTTGAAGAAAAGGGGTACAATAAGGAACAACTAGACCTTGAGATACAGAAGTCTTTACATACGGACCGTTCACAACTCCTTCTAGATAAACCAAGGAGGGATTCTAATGACCAGCAATGGGCATTTTTCACTACATACTCAACACAACACAAACAACTTAAAACAATTATTAATAGACATTGGTCTGTTCTAAAAAATGATAAAGTGTTAGGCCCTCAACTACCTGATACACCAAAAGTGATCTTTAGGGGAGCTCCCTCATTAAGGAACAAAATAGCCCCCAACGTCATAGACCCCCCCAAAAAAGGTTTCCTTTTTTCACAATCTTACTGGCTATTTCAAATGTCAAAAATGTAGAGTGTGTCATTTGAACGCCCAACGGGGTAGAAAAATCACTGAATTCACATCCACCATAACAGTCCGTGCATATCAACTGAAACAGTTCTGTACCTGTGACACCACTAACGTGGTATACCTTCTTACCTGTCCATGCAAGAAGCAGTACGTTGGAAGAACAGTACGCTCCTTTACCATCAGAGTTAATGAACACATCACTAACATCTATAAAGGAAAAACAAATCACAGTGTACCCAAACACTACTTGAGACGTCACAATAAAGATCCTAGAGGCACTTCTTTTCAAATTATAGATAAATATGTGCCCCCTTGGCGCGGTGGGGCTGTACGAAGGGGCGTGTCACAGTTAGAAACATTTTGGATACACCAGATCCGCTGTTACCACCCCCATGGCTTGAACATAGATTGGGACATTAATTCTTTCATCAATAAAGCGTAGTTCCGCTTCCCACCACATAACATCTGAGTTTAGCTAGATATTATCCAATCTCATACTCATTAGATTCCCCAACATCCATTAAATACAGGTATTGGTGTCACCAGATTTTCTTCCTCTTTATATATGCACTTTATACAGGGTATCTCCATTGTACACAATAATGGTTATACTTCAAAATTCATTAAGTTTATACATTTTCCTTTATATAATTATAAGATATTGTTTTATATACATGTGATGTTTCACATACGATTTTTCTTATTATTTCTAATTTTTAATTATTAGTAGCATTAATATTTTTTAACCAATAATATTTTTTAACCAATTTTATTGTATTCACATCTATTGAGCTATGCATGCTTAATAATATCACAGCCATGTCGTTTCAATAATTATTGATTGACAATTTACCAGATGCAAATGTAAGGTTTCCCACCACGTTGCATTTACATATGCAGCCTGAGCGCCGCCTTTTTTCGGCGTATTGGCTCGCCCTTCCTAGGTATCCACATCATTTCCGGGAGCGACGTACTACATCGTCTCCCGGATATGCATAATCATACATGCGATTGGCCGCTCATTGTAAAGCCCGCCCTGATATACACAGAAATGCATCACCACGAATGTCCGTCTGATTGGCCTCCCTTCCAGGAGGCGGATCACTGTCCCCACACTGTGTACTACCTTCATCTTTACTTTATAGTACACGAACCTTCTAACAATCTTTTCCAATAGGGGAATATATGTTTAAGGCTAATTTATCCCCAATACCAGCACATATATATATGATACTTCTTATTTGGTGTGCCTGGGTTCCTCTGGGTGCCATTTTGGAATTTGACCTAGTAACCCCTGCCGACGTGAT
The DNA here is from genome assembly GCA_018402905.1 of Glandirana rugosa. Classification (NCBI taxonomy): domain Eukaryota; kingdom Metazoa; phylum Chordata; class Amphibia; order Anura; family Ranidae; genus Glandirana; species Glandirana rugosa. Next base: position 72,036 of record BLSH010258084.1, on the reverse strand, counting down.
TGTTGGGAGGGGATTAGCATCACCCTCTTCTATTTATTTGTGCAGTGATCATGGGGGGGGGGACACCCCAGAAGACGTTTGTTGTAAACGAAACGCGTTGGGTCCTGTCCCCCGGTTCACTGCATTTGGATGATTTTTTATCAGCGCTCTGTGTTCCTTTTACAATGTAAGTGTTTTTAACCACACTTTGGAATAAATGTAAAAACTGGATTACGCTATGGAGCACCTCTCTTTTTTTATGTTTTAATCTGCTTGAGCGTTGTCATCCTGCATCACTGGCACCAACAACCCCCACGAGAGGACAAAGAAGTGGACGATCCAGGATCTGAGAGGAACCTCTATCCATCCATCCCTCCCCCCCCCCCAAGGGGTCCTAACTACTATTGCTAGTTGATTACTGGCTTCTGGTAAGCGCATATGATTTGAAGTTTCGGATAGTCACATTTGAAGCACTTCAATCCACACCTCAGCTTGACGGGACAGACCATCAGCATTCCCTTGCTTGTGCTGGATGGTAAAATCATATTGCTGAAGGATCAAGCTCCAACGAAGGAGCTTACCATTCTCCCCAGCATCACGATTTAGCCAGCTCAAGGGATTGTGATCGGTGATCACCGTGAAGTGCCTCCCATAGAGGTACGTCTGCAGCTTCTGGAGAGCCCACACGATCGCGAGACATCCTTTTTCGATCGTGGCATAGGCTACTTCCCTGGGAAGAAGTTTCTGGCTCAGGTAGAGGATGGGGTGTTCCTCTCCAGTGTCATCCACTTGGCTCAGGACTGCACCCAACCCATAGGCAGAGGCTTCAGTCTGCACTAAGAAACGGCAGGTGAAGTCAGGAGCCTGTAGCACAGGGGCGCTGGTCAGCGCCTCCTTCAGGAATGCCCTCTCATATTCTGGCGTCCAGGACACCACTTTGGGCAGTTTCTTCTTGGTTAGGTCAGTCAAAGGTTTTGCCAGGCTACTATAGTTACTTACAAATTTCCTATAGTAGCCAGCTGTCCCCAAGAATGACATAACCTGTTTCTTGGTTTGAGGGGTTGGCCAGGCCAGTATGGCCTCCACTTTCCCTGTCTCAGGCCTTAGAGTGCCTCCTCCCACCTGGTGCCCCAGGTACTGGACATCAGTTATGCCGATCTGACACTTGCTGGGCTTGACAGTCAGATTGGCAGCTGTCAGTTGGTCCAGGACATGTTACAGGTGCACCAAGTGTTCCTCCCAGGTAGGGCTGAACACTGCGATGTCATCCAGGTAAGCCACGGCAAAGGTTTCCATCCCCTCCAGTAAGTCATTCATGACCCTCTGGAAGGTGGCTGGGGCATTCTTCATCCCAAACGGCATGACGGTAAATTCGAACAAGCCGAATGGGGTGATGGAGGCCGATTTTTCCCGAGCTTCAGGGGCCAGAGGAATTTGCCAGTACCCTCTGCTCAGATCCATGATCGTGATATAGCGGGCCGCCGCCAGCCTATCCAACAACTCATCGATCCGGGGCATGGGGTAGGTGTCTGCAGTGGTGATCGCATTCAGCTTTCGGTAGTCCACACAGAACCTAGTCGTCTGATCCTTTTTGGGGACCAGGACGACTGGGGATGCCCAGGTACTGTGGGACCTCCGAATTACCCCCAGCTGCAGCATCTCCTCCACTTCCCTCTTCATGTCAGCCAGCACCTCCAGGGAGACGCGATAGGCCGACTGTTTAATGGGGGGATATGCCCCAGTGTCCACCTGATGGACAGCGAGGTCCGTCCACCCCGGTTTCCCCGTAAACCGGCTGCCATGGACTGTCAGCACGTCCTTCAGCCCAGGTACCTGTGCGGGGGTAAGGTTGGGGTTTATTCAGAGGTCGGAGTTAACCTCCCTGGTGTTTCAGGCTCCGGCCTGCTGCAGACCGGCATGGCATAGGTCGTGCACTCATGATGGGCTTTGATCATGTTCACATGGAATACCTTCTGTCGTCTACCCCCTTCTCCCAACCGGACTAGGTAAGTAACTTCATTCAGACGCTGGGTAATGGGGTACGGGCCTTCCCATGCGGCCTGCAGTTTGTTCTGCCGCAAGGGGAGCTGAACATACACCAGCTGCCCAACGTTGTATGCCCGCTCCCTAACCTTGCGATCATACCAACGTTTCTGTTTGGTTTGGGCCTGGGTCATGTTTTCCCGCAGGGTCTCCAGAGACACCACCTAATACAGGACTCTAAGGCCCTATTTTACCTCTGCAACCACCCCTAACACGCCCTTTTGTACTGGGTCCGGGTTTGGTTTGTCTTTGCAACCATACTAGCGTTCCAATCCCTCGCCCGTA